>JAOTRH010205663.1:0-11078 GCA_034768845.1 Heliamphora exappendiculata | reverse complement strand
TATACATAAAATTTATAAATATTATAAATTAATATATATATATTTATATATATTTACAAATACAAATATTGTATTTATATTAATATTATCACCAACATTCATTTATAGTTTCACCAAGTTATTTGCACTATTTATAAATAAATAAATCCTATGCATACATTACAATAGGAAAAAAAATGTACAACATACAAATGAAAACTATTTTTCTAAATAATTTATATCTATAAATTTTTATAAATACCATGTTTAGGATAATGACTTATTTGTTTATTTTATTTTATTAATTTTTATTTTTATTGAATTTTTCATGATTTATTCCATTTATTATACTTTTTTCAATTTTTCCAAAAAACTTATATTTTGATAAAAATATCAAAAGAATTCAATGAAGGACAACTTGTTCGATTTGATTTGGACTTTGTTTTTAGTGATTTTTTTATCATTTAGTAGAATTATTATGTTAATTTTGTATAAATTTTTCCATCATTTAATAAAAATATTACAATTTTAAGTTTTCTAGCTCAAAAAGTATTTAGGTCAAAATATATAAAAAGAAATATGAAGGAAAGAAAAATAAGACAAAATTAATAGAATCGAGTTCTCATCGTCCTATGTTTCTTGAAAAAATACGTGAATAAACAATAAAAAAACATTTCAATAAAAAAGTAAGACATGATGACTGAAAAGTAACACAAAATATTAAAATAAAACTCAATCTATAAATAGTGAAAAAAAGTAAAAAAATATATACCAAAAATAAAGATTGAAATTTGAACTAAAATAGTCAATTATACATAATTTGCATTGTACCAAGATTGAAGGAACTAAAAATGTGTAATCGCATTCGCATTTAATGCAATTGTATTGTATTTAAGATTTTCACTTAACCACGATTCTTTAGTATTGTTTAGAAGTTTAAACCAACTAAGACTAAAAAATAAAAAGGCAAAAATACTTAGATGATAAAAAAGAAACTAAATGATAAAAAATAACTAACAAAATAAATAATAAAGAGTAAAAAAAATTTAATTGCGTTTGGATTTAAAAACTAAAAGAAATATTCAAATAAAACTCATTTCAATATAAAAAAATAAAAATTAAAAATTAAAAATAAATGGCACGTCAAATAAATAGTGAAATAACTTACTCTTTCTCGTATTATAGGTTAAAAATTGAAAAAAAACATACAAATAAAAATCATCTTTTTTCAACCGAGTGTAGTTTATATTGGTCATATAATGATTATCAAAATAGTTTATTTTGTAGCTTTTAGTGTATAAATTATTTGTGCGAAAATTAAAGTTCATTGAATATTATTTAAGTATTAGAAAAAAATTAAAAATATGACGTTAAATAAACAACACAGTTAATTTTTTAAAGGAAATGTGAATTTTTAAGCAATTAATGGTATCCAATGAATTAGATTTTTCGCGTAAATAATATGTGAATTTGGTTTAAATTCAAAATGGCCCACTTCGATTATTTGAACAGTTTATTCTTTTGTACTAAGTGTGTAAAATATTTATGTAAAAAATTAAATTGATCGAATATTATTAAAACAATTAAACAAATCACATTTTTGTTACAAAAGTTGAATGTGGCTAAATTTTACTATTATTGTTTTTTTTTTCCTAACACAAATATGATTCATTAAGAATCTTAACGATATTCAATCAACATAATTTTTTGCATAAAAAATTTACACACTGAAAATAATAAAATATGCTGTCCGAATAATCAAATCAGGCCCATTTTAAGCTTAAATTGACCCAATTGGATCGGCGCAGCCAATTGAGTGATTCAAAACACACGCATCACACTGTTTAGTTCGCACACCAAATTAATTTTTATCATAATTAATTTTTATCATAATTTTTTTGTCATTTAAGTTACCAAAATAACCCTTAATCCTCAAAACGTTAAAATTCATCTATCAATACCTTTCCCATCGCCGACCACCACCTTCTCGTGCCAACAATCATCACATACCATCCACCGTCAATCCCTCCATAGCACACCACCACGGGCCGCCACCTTCTCCCTCAAAATTATAGCAGCCACATTCTCCCTCAAAATTATAGCCGCCACATTCTTCTCCTCTTAGTGTCATCCATTGTTCATATTATCAGGATGAACAAACGAATTTTATTCAAACTACCATAGGCAAACAAATGGGAGTTGAACAACAAGGGTGCCAAACACTAGTCATTTAGATTATCATAGCCGAATAAATAAGAATCGAACAACGATAGTGTGCCTAATGTTAGAAAAATAAAAACACAGACAAAGGCTTTGAGGCACGAAGATTACTGTCCTTCAAGCAAAGTTACCACCACACGAAAATTGAGTTTGCTATATGGGTTTCAAGTAAAATGGCCTCCGGAATTTAACAAAGCCTGAAAATTTGCATATAGCAATTTTAAAGATTTTTCTCGAATTCTCACAAAATTGTAAACTAATAAGAATTTTTCTGAAATTGAGATAATAATTTTGATCCAGAACTTGTCATTTTAAAGACACTGAAAAGACACTAATTGAACCAACACAACTGTTGAGTTGTGTCTGTTCATTTGAATTTCTGTTAGTTATTAACTAACAAAAATAAAAAATAATCATGTGTATCTCAGCGCACCACAATAAAATACACAATCACGCAATTGCATCTCGTATCATGTGCCACGTACTAAAGTAGCCAAATGTGTCATTAAAGCGACAAATGCGCCACTAGCATCCTATGGCCTACGCCATGCGCACGCGCATGTACGTACACATAGGATCAAAATCTTTCTTTTGTGTTTATACTAAGACAAAATCACTTTACAACTTCTCATTAATAAGGAAGAGATAAAATTTCTCTACTTCAAATGTGGGACAAGTAGATTGCCAAATATGATAACCTATTTTATATATATATATATATAACACCTAATACAACTAAGACAAGTAGTTGGACACTAGGACACCGAACTAATGAGGAAGTGGTGCCGGAGAGGAATATGGAGATAGACAAAGAAAAGGGAGTGATGTAGAAGAGAATAAGAGAGAGAAGAGAAGATGGAGTGAGGGGGACGTGGAGGAGGTATTGAGGGAGAAAGACTAGAGAGTGAGACAGATCAAGAAGAGGTAGCAATGGAGAAGAAAGACAAATGTGGTAAAGAAAAGAGTGGTGGAGGCGATGGTGGGACTGCTCGAGTTGGTGGTGGGGTAGTGGGTGGATAGAGTTAGAGTTTAAAATGTTATGATTGAAAGTATTTTAGGTATTAAAGTAGATGTAAAAAGTAAAAAATTAAATTTTAAGACTGAGTGTATTTACATTGTATACTTAGCAATATTGCAATCTAGAGCCTTATTTGATTAGCATTATAAGGCTATGAATTGGATTGCTAGTAATGTGGATCTCCAAAGATTATGTTTATTTTCACCAACTTTGGGCTAGATTAACAGTCTCTACAGGCTCTAAATCCAACAGAGGAGCTGGATTACCTAATCCAAACCCAGCTGAAGTGAGATTTTACAATCTAATACAATGGAATTGCTAATTAAAAGACGCACGTGTCGTCAATTTTTGCATTAATTCCCTAGCCAATATTTTTTCATTTACTCTCTCTTTCTCAAAAAATTATTTCAGGTCTCATGGGGCATCCATTTTAATTTGGACCACATATTTATATGAATTTCATATAATAAGCGATGAAACTCACACAAATATATAATTTAAATTGAAATAAGACAATACCTCATGAGGCATGGAATAATTACTCACCTTTCACTCTCCATGCATTAATTGTGCCATTCATTTTTTAACAAAAAAGTATGAAAAATGATAATATGCATAGTTTTGGTATTGTGGGAAGAAAACGATATTCAAAAGGGCAATTATTTGACTATATAAAAAATGAAAATGCATATTTTCAAGGTTACCACATGTTTTTTAAGAATTTTAAAATAAGGGTAAAATGAAGATGTGTAATTTTAATTCGGTCCATCTTCTTCAAAACAAACATTATATTATTTAATTTGTACTTTTAATTCATTGTCTAACAAACATGGCATCATTAATAATCCCCATCATAGTAATCTCATATTCAATTTTACTTCACTATTAGTCCCACTATTAATCCCACTAGAACCACAATGCTAATCAAACAAAGTCATTTTGGACTTGTTTCGAGTGCCTAACATAAGAAAAAAACATGGGGGCCCACATTTTAAATTTTGTCTAATAGGATAACTACTTTCGTGTTTTGTAACGTGAAATTGTTATAAATTATCCGATGAATAAGGAATTATTAATTTATCATTCATAGTATTAATAATACCGAGCTCCTTTAGTATTATTAGTAAAAAACTTTGGATTGTTTTCTCTCATTATTTAAAGCTCAGAAATAACTCTTTAACTCTTATTTTAATTTTTATCTCATTATAACTAAATATAAATTAAAATTTTTACTGTATACATAATTTTATTCATAATTTCTTAATATATTAAAAAAAATAAATTATTAATCACTCATATCTTGGCCCAAATAACAAACAAGCCTATGGGTTATCTAGAATCACCCATTTTTACGGCAATTGGAGCATAGGCAACAATGATCCGGGATTTCATCTTTTCTTTTCTTTTTTTCTCCATTCTTATTTTTTTGATAATATATTATTTTAGCAAGAAGATAAAATTATAAACTTGTAGTTTATAGTTTGACAGACATAATTATGACTTTAAATTGAAATTATAAGTGTTTATTAAAAGAATTTTCAGTCAAATAATTAAAAAATAAATTTTAATGCGCGAGATTCATTAATAAAATTTTTAGTGAGATCCAATTACTTACAATACAGATAAATTTAATATAAATAAATAAATTTATATGTAATACATACAGATAATTTATCTCTCATTTTTTTTAACATTGATAAATATTAGACAAATAAATTTATCTATTAAGTCAAATAAGTACAAGTAGCAGATAAATTTATCTGTTTCACGAAAGAAGCACAATTTGCTAAACATATAAATTTATCTGTTCTTTTCTATCATTAACAAATGTTAGACAAATTCTTACTAATATTAATAAATGTTAGACAAATAAATTTATCTGTTTAGCGAAACAAGTATAATTTGATAGATAAATCTATATGTCTGCTTATTTATACAAGACAAATAAATTTATCTGTATCCTTTATACGTGTTTTGAAAAAGTACAGTATTCTTTGTACATATAAATTTATTTGTATACTTGTTTATGCAAGACAGATAAATTTATGTGTGCTTTATACGTGTTTTGAAAATGCACAATATTCTTTATACAGATAAATTTATCTGTATGCTTATTTATGCAAGATAGATAAATTTATCAGTATGTTTTAAAAAATACACAGATAAATTTATCTGTTTAATGGTCCAACTAGAGCTCGCGCGTTAAAATTTTTTAATGGTGGATGACAAATAAAACCAACGCTACTTTAAAGATCTGAGACTAATTTTTCGTTATTAAAATTGTAAATTTATAGCTTCAGATAATAAAATTTATATTTGTTAGTACTTAATAAAAATTTACAAGTAAAAAGCTATAAGCAAACCTGTTTGGATTTTCCAAACTCTTAGGGTCCAATTGGCAATTAGCTTAAAATTTTACTTTTTTACTTTTTAACGTTTTTAGATAAAAGGTTAAATTAAGTTCAAATAGATTATTTTTAACTTTTAAATTAGTTTTTTTTAAATTGGTTAGTTGAGTAAAAAATTAATTTTTTTATTTTTTATTTAAAGTAGATAATTTTACTCATTTATATATTTAATATTAACCATCATATTTAATATATGGTTTTTTGGATGACCGAAACTTCCGCAAGAAGAAAAGAAGAGTTTTTCAATTTCAAAGCCTGCTGAAGAGAAAAAAGAGAGCAGTTTTTTATAAGCGATGACAATTTTACCTATTTCTGTCCCGTTTCCTTTTTCTGCTTCAGTTTGTGTAAATTTTTTCTGCAAACGGATAGGAACAGTATTTGTAATTTCCGCCATGTTTTCTCTTACCTGGCGTTGATTAAATAAATTAAATATATTTAATATATAAATATGTATATAAATTTTATTTTTTAACAATATAATAAAACTAAAATACAAAAATAGTATACTTGTTTTTAATTTTTTATTAATATTTCTTATTTTTCTTTATTTTTAATTCTAGTTATTAATTGATATTATTATTTTAATATCTTCTCATGTTATTATTGTTAATATTAATCTCTTTTGAAATAAAATATATATTTTTCGCTATACCCCACTTTTGTCCCGCCACTTTTTTGATTATTTTTTCCTAATTTTGCTCCCAGGATGGGGTGAAAGAATACATCCCCTTCCTCAAACCTATCCTGTTGTTATCCCTAGTTTTTTTAATTCCGAAGCCTGCTGCAAAAATGAGAGAGAGAGAGAGAGAGAGAGAGAGAGAGAGAGAGAGAGAGCAATTTTTCAATTTCAAAACCTAGGAAGACGCGGAATGGAAATGCAAGGCATAGTGTTTAATAAAACAAACTGAAAAAGTAATAACCAGCGCAAAAGTTTAGTGAGAGGGCTCGTGTACTAGTGAGTTTGGGTCACAAGTTGCCCTTTGATGGTAGAATTCGAATGACACACGGGGACAAGTTCTGCTAAGCACTAAACTGTCACCCTGTGACAATTTGCGTTGTCATGGTGGGCACAGAGCGGCCTTATGGGGACAATAAAAAAAAAATGAAAACTAACTCGAGTGGTGGTTTTGATGGTAAGAAGAAATCGAAATCCCAACTCTAAACCGGCACAAGGAAGCTAGACTAGTAGAACCTACAACACAGATGGATTGCTTTCAAACTCATCTATAACCACTCTAACAGTCCTCTAAGTTGAAAATCAAGTGAGTTATTACAAAATAAAAGAAAGTATAGCAACAACTTCCTTGCACCAATCGAGGGGCCCCCAAAGAAAATTTCCCAGCAAAAACGTAAATCATTGGTCACTAAATCAAATTGAACTCTATTCATATGCAGCCAAAAGGCAACAACAAAAATACAGACATGTAGGATTGTACTGTCATCTGGGCATTTGTTATAGTTCAAGTACTTCAAGGCATCACTTTCACGTTTTCACCAAAAATAAACATAGCACAAACCAATTTCAATAAAGCTATGATCTGCAATTGGCCGAGCATGAATGTCATTAGCAAACAGTACAAACATGATTTGAACTCGGTCCAACAAGAATTTGATTCCCTAGATCTTGGCAAATTCGTAATTCATTTGATTCTAAATAGCATTTCAAGATATGTATTGATGTTGGGGATACAGTCGTGTTACTGATATATCAATAAATTTCCATATTGGAAGTTCAAAACCATGGCGGATATTTAAACCTTTCATGCTTACCTTTGACTGAGTCAGGAAAATGCTACTAATACACGGCCCAACAATCTGATTTGTACACAACTCAAGAACTCTCGAGAACATTTTCCAGTACAAAATATAAATTGATTTGCAATGAAAATATCACAAACATTCAACATTTTAGCCATGAGGGCCAAGTTGCATTAGCTCTACATTTCTGATGAGATATATAAAACCTGCAGGAACATCAGGCATGCCACTACCATGAAACATTTGTGCATTCCTTATCTTACAGTTCCAGGATTTAAGCATCAGCCATCAAGCCCCAACTCCCAGCCTCCAGAGCTCCATGGAATACACTGATCTCTCTCTGTCTAATAAACTGTTGTTCTGCAAGATTCCAATGAGAGAGATGATTCAGAGGCCATATCGATAACAGCTTGTTCAAATAATTGAAGTGTAAAGAACATTTAATGGAAGATCCCCACATACTGCTACAAGAAAAGAAATGTAAATGATCCTTAGAACTCTTGAGCATCCAAGTCAGGCTTCGATGGATATTCAAGACCCTGAAGTGCAGGCATCCGTCGTAAATCTTCTTCTGAATAGCCTGGGATGAACCAATATCGCTTGTCCATCCCAAACACCTAATACAGGGACAAAAACAAAAATCATTAAAAGGAGTAACTGCTTTGGTTCAACGAATTCAATACCTGTATCCCATGGTGCCTTAAGAACGCAATATACAAAACATGGATTACATTGGAATTTCAATGTCAAAAGAACGAGAAAATTTGTTTCACTTTCAGTAGCTTTAGAGTATGGAACTATTAATTATCACTCTAACTGCTATGCTCATGTTCCAACTTTCAGTAGCTTTAGAGTATGGAACTTAGAATCTATAGCTTTGGCAAATACATGTGGAGTGCAGCAGTTGATTAACAGCGCCAAAATATACGGGTTGATTTCGCTTAGAAATGACTAAGGAGTGGAAAAGAATATATAGCAAGTGCTCTAATGAAATATATAATTGATAAGGGGGATCAATGATTCTTCTTTGACAAACTTGAAGTTAGCAACATGTCGATTACACAATAGAGGTTGAAAGAACTGAGGTCTTGATTTGTAACACAAGCCTTTTTGCCTTTTTTGCCTATTAGGCAAAAAGCTAGAACAAAGGTAGGTTGGGAAACTCTTTAACTTTTTTTAGTGGCTTTTAGAAGATGCTTGTTTGCAAGGCTTTTTTGGTTTAGTTTTTTTTTTCCCCTTCGCTTCTCTTTCAAAATGATGATATTACCCTTCCTTAATAGATATTGAAATTGACCTGTAATATGTAAGAACGGCAGTTTTTCCTTTTCATATTAATATTAGAATACACAGAGAAAAAGCCTAAAAACTTGCCTTTTTGGTTTTATTTTAACTGTTTGAGGCAACCAAACTTCTTTACTTTTTTGCCTTTGTAGACAAAAAAACTTGGCTTATCAAACAAACCCTACGTGCGGATACCAGTGAAGCAAAAGTGACTTGATCAATGGAGATCAATTTGGTTCCATAAAATCTCCACTCACACCTTCACAGTGGTATAAAGTTCCAAAAACGACACGGCATCATAGCTGATGATGGTACATAAATTCTTAAAAATTGACAAAAGTACTTATGTTGAACACTCAACACTTAAATGTGTCCAAAATGTAAAGGTAGATGTTCACCCAGCAAGAAGTCACCATATTTAGTGATTCGAGTTTAGCATTTAACATAAAACTCTCCTATGTAACAAATGCTCTATGACACCTTATACACGCCATTTTACCATAAAAAATTAATATATATTGTGAATTATGAATATTTTATCATGTCATCGGATCCTAGGAGTCAGGGGAATGAAGATTAGATGAATCTTATGCTCCGTTTGGTGCTTGGTGCAACGGAATTTTCTGGTGTTTGGCACAAGGAAATAAAAAGTCAATGAAAATCATTTTCCAAGTCAACGGGAAAATAAGTTGATATTGTGGAAAATGTTTTCATTTTTTATGGCGAAAAATATTTTCCATCCTTACCATCCCACCACTATCCTTACCATCCCACCACTGCCGCCACAACTACTCACTACACCACCACCACAATCGTTGCCACCACCACCACCACCACCCCCTCGCTACCACCATTGCCATCACCACCACCCCGCAACCACCGCAGCCGCCGCCACCCCACTCATTGCCACCACCGCCACCGCCTCCTCCTACTACCATCATTTTAAAAGTTGCAACCAAACACTGAAAAACATTTTCTACGGAAAATATTCCTTTAGAAAATATTTTCCGCGAAAACAAACTAAGTGTTGCATTTAGGCATGTAACCACACTCAATTCCTGCATCCGCATTTCATGTAACATAGGTCAAAACTTTATAGAAAAGCCCTTTCTATCTATTTTTTGTCGGCAACAAAAAGAAGAAGAAAATCCTCATGCTTCAATCCTTTAATTTAACAATGTTGGAAGAAGAAATTCCACATTTGATATAACATAAATTTTCTAGCCTTTCCTATGGATGGAATATAGAAATTCCCTGTTTAGTCAAAATACAAAAATTTCAAGTATATTCCTAAATAATGTCATATCATGTCAAAGTAACATACAATAAATGTAAATGTTCTCTATGTATACACATACATCTTCCTAACTTTTGGATAGATATATATGTACCTTAAGATTTCTGGGTTTAGGGAGGTGTGATGCCTAGACATGCATCCATACCTGACACTAATACTCAAATCCATGTAAAATAGCCCAAGCATTATTGCCAGAAACTTCCTAAACTTATTTGAAATTCAATCTTGTAAACATATGCTCTAGTTTTGAGATTCCATAATACGTGCCTAGCATGTCTTGGATAAGGGATGCAGTGTCTTAATATTGTCACTCAACTTATTGCTTATATATCCTATTCAATCAGAATTTGTAATATTATTACTTCCCTATTATGTTGTACTCATAAGTTGTATCTATCCAAATGTTTAATAGCTACAAGGAGAATTTTGGTAGTGCATGGTACTGCTTCGAAATAAAAGTCAGTAGGTAAAATTTCCATGAGTAAGAGTATTGACAATCTCTTGGAAGGCCAAATTCGGCAATGATTCTGTTTGGAAACTACTTTTTGATGTGTTTTGATGCACAGATATATCCACAATTTATAGCAGTACTTCAGATCCTTCTCAACATTTAATTTGTTGAAGTAGCGTGTTTGACAAATTATAAGCCAAAGAATTGTGTAGGGCTGTAGGCTGGATTTCATGCAATCCCATACATGATTAAATTGAAATGGCAATCTGTTTTATAGTGAACCAACCTGTTCAAAGTTCCTCTTTCGACCAAGGTCATAACGCCATTTTGGAGTTGTCTTCTTTTCATATGCCTGAAGACAAGAAATAATCAATTAGCTGCAAAGTCCATGTCTGCTGCTCCCTCTAGGAGAAACTGCTTTGTGGAGAATTTTCCCTTTTATCAGGAAAGAAAAGGCTATCATGGTACTTATCAAAGAACAAATAAAGAGAAGAAAAAGCTTCCATGATATTATTGCAATAGGAAATGTGACTGCAACTACTATTTTTTTAATTATGAGTGATGACAGGAAGTTGTGCGCATAATCCTCTCATCATTTTTCTTTTGTTTTTCTTCGAGCCACCTAGAGGATTTTTTTTTTTTTTGAGCGGGGGCCAGGGGCCGGGG
>JAOTRH010205642.1:0-11079 GCA_034768845.1 Heliamphora exappendiculata | reverse complement strand
TTTAGCTTTGTTTAGAATTAAATCTTATTTTAAAATTTATACTTTAATAAGTCTTGTTTTAATATAAAACTCTTAAAATACTCTTAATGAGAATAGAGATTTAAGGAGGGGAGTAAAAAAAAAAGATAAAGAGAGATTAAAAGAGAATTGTTAACTTGTCAATATAACTTATCTCCAAAAAATAACAAAAATATAACTCCACACTAATTACTCATAACTAATGTTTTTAAACAAATGTCATAACTAATATATATACCTATGGATGTGAAAGGTTGCATTAAAAGTAGAGCATGGGAACAAAACTTCATAAATTGCCAATGCCCCCCTCAAAAGTGTGAAAGAAATGGCAAGAATATAATATATATATATATATATATATATATTATGAGTCTGTCTGAAAATGTCTGTAAAGCTTAATTTTTTAAAATATTAAGCTATTTTAGAGAAAAAAAAAAGCAGAAAAAATAAATTATTTAAGATAATTTATTTAAAGTATCTTAATTTCTACGTTTTATTTTTTTATTAAAATATCTAATATGGTTAAAAAAATTTGACTTTTTAACTGAATGTTTTATTGGTGGCCCTTGTAGGATTCGATTGAGAAACCAAAAGTGGTGAAAAGCATAATTAAGAATATTAAAATCTAGACAATTCAGCATGTTGCCAACGAAGGATTGGAAATTCATGCAGCCACCATATCCTACCAAATTCCCAAGGTAAGTAGGGAACTTTAGAGGCAAGTCCAACAACATGTAACAATTGTGTCTCTATAGCCTATTTAACATGATTTTTTTTATGGGACTGATTTTCACACACTACTCTTGTTTGGATACATTTTAATTTTTATTTATATTAAGTAAAGCTACAAAATATGTGTTACAATGTTCCGCTTTTGCTTAAATATTAATATATTTTTATATATAATTACGAGCTACGTTCGGGCTAACCCACGGGCTCCAATCATAAGGTCCATGGCCCCAAGCCATTATGCTTCGAGGTCGGGCTCGAGCAGTCACATCCCTTTCTAAAAACACAAAATCGATAAAAAATATTATCACATCATGAGATTTCATAATTTTTTTTCGCGTTACAGCGAAGGTAATGACTAAAAGCATTCAGGTGAGATATGAATTCTACTAACTCTCTTTTATTTTTTTGACTTTGAGAAAACCGATGTAATCTCAAATCATCAAATGAGTAGTACTTGTACTTGATATTATTTTTTTCAGTATACCCAAATCGGGGTGTACCAAACAAAATTATCAAACTGGAATTATTTATTTATAGAAAACAAGCAACTGTACATGTTTCGGATACGCTATCATGTATCCCAAAATCAACGTATATTTAAAAAAAACATTAACTACGAGCCTGAGATTATAAATTTGACGACTATGGTGGACCAGCTCTAGCTATTCCTGCTATCTGCAACCACAAACGATACAGGAGAGTGCATTTAGTATTATAATGAATAAGATAAAAAAATAGTATTTCTACTAAAACATCATACTTTCCATAAGAAAAATAAGATATTGTATCCACTTGTCACAAAATTTCATAAATAATCTTATCAGGTTTTTAGGATCTCACAAGTTATAACAAACTTTTCTCAATCTTTGTAAAAGTAGCACTTTAACCTCAACAACCACAAATTATGAAATTCACTGTCTCAAAATAAAGTTTCTGGCATAACCGTCACAATGCAAAATAATCATGTCTCATGCACCACTCATACCTAACAGTGACCAAGTAGTCGTCAACCTCACGACCGGGAGTTCTAACGGTACCATAACCTTAATTCTCAATGCACGGCTTAACAACGTGATGGAATGAGGGTCATTCTCCACCAAACACGAGTGGTATGTGCTGTCCGGGACTTATAACCTGCAAAACCTTTAAGGCAAAAATCTCCGCTCAACGGGCAACTTCCCCCGTAGGGATCAACAACCCATAATTGGGCAACCTCCCATAACGGAATATAAATGGCCGAAAACCCTTGTAACTTGGTACTTTGAAACAGTAGCACATTATCAAAAAAATTTCTTTCACATACTCATGCTTTGTAAAAAGTGTAGATAGCATATTTAAAAATATTATGGCATTTGAAGAAAAGATCATACTATAATAATTTTTCATGCTTCAAAAACATAATTATAAAACAAGTTCAAAACAAAGTTCATGCATTTTTGTTCAAAATAATATTTAAACACTCTCACATGTATTTATGTTCAAAATAATATTAAAGTATCTCACATGCATTTATATTCAAAATAATATTATATTTATGCTCAAGATAATACTTAAGTATTTCACATGCATTTATGTTCAAAATAGTATTTATATTCAAAATAATATTGTATTTACATTCAAGATAATACTTAAGTATCTCACATGCATTTTTATTCAAAATAGCATTTATATTCAAAATAATATTGTATTTATATTCAAGATAATACTTAAGCACCCCGCATTCATTTATGTTCAAAATAATATTGCATTTATATTCAAAATAATATTTAAGTATCTCACATGCATTTATATTCAAATGCATTTATATTCAAAATAATATTGCATTTATGTTCAAGATAATACTTAAACATCTCACATGCATTTATATTCAAAAATAATATTGTATTTATCCTCAAGATAATATTTAAGCATCTCACATGCATTTATATTCAAAATAGTATTTCAAGATAATACTTAAACATCTCATATACATTTATATTCAAAATAATATTGTATTTATGTTCATGATAATACGTAAGTATCTCACATGCATTTATATTCAAAATAGTATTTATATTCAAAATAATATTGTATTTATGTTCAAGGTAATACTTAAGCATTTCACATCGACTTAAGCGTGACAAAATTCTCTCCTTAATCTTGATCCCAAAGTTTCTAATCATCCAATGATAAAATTTCAATGCATAATGGAGAGAGCGAGAGATTCCATAACAGAGGGAGAAATGGTGGATAGGGACGGTGGTGGAGGCTGACGGCGGCGTGGGTGGTGTCAGCAGCGTCCGGCGACGGCGGTGGCAGTGCGGCGTCGGGCTCACGGTGGTGGTGGCGTTGAATGTTTGGCTTAAAAGCTTACTGTGTGTGAGAGATGATATGTGATGAATGTTGCCACCAAGTGCATTTTATAGGCTGACCCAAATCTTTTTCAATCATTACTTTTTATTTGATTTTATCCAAAATCTTATCCAAATTTTTTTCAATCATCACCTTTGATTTGATCTTATCCGGAATCTTATCTAAATCATTACCTTTGATTTGATCTTATCTAAATTTTCTTTAACCATTACCTTTGATTTGATCTTATTCAGAATTTTATCCAAATCTTCTTCAATCATTAACTTTAATTTAATCTTATCTAGAATCTTATCCAATTTTTTTTATAATTCTATCAAAATATATATGCAACAAAATCTAAAAATATTTAAAATTCTTATCGCTATATTATTATTTATCAGAAATTTTATTTTTACAAATTTTTGACGAATTATCAAATAATATATTATTCTAAGGAGTTGCACGTGTCTTATTTTTATTAATTGTCTTGGTACGAATTATTACACGAACCTTGCCAAGCCCAGACCAAGCTGCTACAGTAACGGGCTCGAGCTGGATCCGAACGGCCCACAAGCTTTGGGCTAAAATTACATCCCTAACTAGCTCAAGCACAATCCATAGCACATAATGTGTAGTGTAAAAATTGGAATTATAATATATGTGTATCATAGACATACAATATGGGCTTGTTTATTATTTTGGATAAAAATAGATAAAGATAAAAAAGATTAGTAATATCAAGGGTCCACATATTTTCTTATATACTAAGGAATTATAAATAAAATTATATATATAATGAAAAATTTGATTCATATTTAATTAAAATGAGATAAAAAAATAAATGTTATGGAATTATTTTTGACCGTTAAATGAGGAGAAAATATACTCCTGAGCTTGCTAATAATAATTCCAAATGGGTATGGCAATATTAATATTATGAATGAGGAATTAGCAATTTTTCATTTATTGAACTGTTAGTACTTCGTAATATAAACATATAACTCACAGTACTAAGGGGATAATTTTTTTTGATAAGTCAGTCTTGTCAATTAGTCGAATTCTCTCTTCTATAATCTCTCAAAACAAATAAGACATTTGAGTAGTATATGCATACATATGCTTTAATCAAGGCCTATTGGTAAAACAATAAAGCAATTGCGTTACGTTTCCAAATTTCAAAAAAAATTCAGGGCCAAAAATTTGACTAAAATTTAGTTTGAGAATTTTATATGTTGGTGTCTTTAGTGAATAATTTTTATGTCAAAATCACTTTTTTCTTATTTATTTAATTTGCAAACAAACTGAATGGATTAGCAATGTTATTTGTTGAAAAATATGTGCTAGATAAATTTGATTTCGCAATTTTGATGAGTAATTTTTTTACTGCAAAAATGCACAAAGAGTATTTTTTTGAATGATATTTTGGTATTGTTAATTAAACTTTATTTTTTGTTCAGGATTATAGCTTTTTTATTGCATTTGGCGTTGTTTTGGTTGTTAGATAGATATTATTGAAAGAGTCTCATAGCATGATCTAAAATTTTTAAGCTCAAGTAATTAGTAGAAATTCACAAGTTTCTTTATATATTAAACTTAATTTCTATCTCACACTGATGTGAGGTAAAGTATCACAGTATCTTTCACTCAAAGACGCAATGTACTCGTCACGTAGTCGGAGTTCTCTTCCCGATTGGCGTTGTGGATAGCAGCTCATTAACAGATACAGAGTTGCCTATTATGGTGCACAAAATATACAACCACGAGACCTCTCTCTCTATCTGAACATCTACTTCTCTATTCACGTCGCAGCAAAGTTTTTATGAGAATTCGGTTTGGTTCTGATATAATTTTTACAACCAAAATAGACTATCAACCCAATTAATTAAATAAAGAATCTAACATAATAATTCAAAATATTTAAGCCCAAATTAATTTTAGTAGCCAACGAGTTTCTTTATATATCATATTTAATTTTTATCTCCCACTAGTGTGAGATGGGATACCGCATTGTCCACTTAAAGATGAGATGTCTTAGTTCAAGTTCTTCTTCTGGTTGGTGTTATGAATAGTAGCTCAATAGGAGACATTGAGCAGTCTCTTAACATGCATAAGTGTTAGGATCTTAGGTATAAATCTCATAACGTAGTGAAAAAAAACACAGATTTCAATTCATATAGAGCAAATGAAAAATAAAATAAGAATATTCCAGAACAACACAAGATATACGCGGTTCAGCTAGCTGCCTACCGCCATGGGAGATCAAAAATGAATAATCTAATATTATCAATAAGGATTATAAGAACTAACTCTATACACTATGATCTCTGAATCCGAGCCTCACTCTAGTGTATTTGAGTGTCTCTTTACACTATTTGGCCTCAACCCGAGCCTCTCTGTTGTATACTCGCAATGTGCCTCAGTCTCTATGTATCTTGGAGTTTCTGGTGTTTAGACCCCCTTTAAATAGATTTTAAAAGAATTTCAATTGAAATCCAACTCAATAAACTAGTTGTCCAAAAGATCTCCAATGTGATTTCCATAATTTCTATGTGATTTAAGAAATTCAATATCTTTTAGTTTTCTTATTCTTTTTAATACTATTGATTGACTAAAGATTTTTAAATTTGATACTCACAAAATTGATACATCAAAATCAAGTTCGAGTCAATCCCAACAATCTCAAAGTCTCTACCTTACTTATATCGGAGCCTTTACTCCTCTATCCGCAGCACCACAAAATCCTATATGAAAACCAGAGTTGGCTACGATATCATTAGAAATGATCCAATTTAACCACTATCCCAATACAACTAAAATAAATAGCTTAACACCATAGCCCAAAATACTTATGCTAAAGATTGTTAATATTAAATGATAAATTATTTTATATACCAAACTTAATTTTTGACTCTCATCGATATAAAATAGAACCACACACTTAAGGCCTCAAACAACTCAAAATAGACCTACACTTTAATTACCAAAAAAACTACAGTGTAAGAACTATTTTCCTTTTCCACTTATATATATATATATATATAACATGCCAAATAACACTGACACATGCCTAACGAAATGAATAGTATATATGCACCCTTTGATTTAATTATTAAGTGGGGGCGGTGTTTTCTTATGGCATTATTCGTATTTAATGCAAATCACCGTGGTGGGGAAAGGGTCCTATTGTGCCACGAGACATGCTTTAGATTCCTTATATGCAAGTTGTTTGGTTTCAATTTTTGATTACAATGTTTAGAAAATGATGTACTATTTAATTAATTTATTTACCCTAGTATAGTATTAAAAACAAAAAAAAATAAAATCGGAGTTGAAGTAGAAATTTTGGTTTTTAAAAAGGACCCCACCCCTACCCCCAAGAAAAAGCAATTGAAACAAAACCTTTCTATTCTTCAAGACATTCTTCAGGCTTTTAAGGTTATTCGAAATTAGATCATTCCACAGGAGGGAGGGAGGGAGAGAGAGAGAGAGAGAGAGAGAGTCAATAATGAATATGTTACTTGCTACAGTTGCTTCTTTATTACGTGCAGTGCAGGCATTCATTTTTGTGTAAAGAGCACCGAATTTTCTGTCCCAAAAATTTTAGGTACGGTTGTTTTATTACATTAAAAGTGATTATATTGTATTTTCAAATTTTTGTGTTTATGAGCTTTTATATAATTAATGATTTTCAATGCATTAATACAGGTAAAAAAGAGCGTATTTGGCGAAGAAAATATTCATTCATGTAAATCATCAAAAGTAAAAAGTATAAAACTAAAAATCAAAAGTCGATCATGTAAACATTGACATAGCCAAATGGGCCGTAAATGAAATTGACTTATGGTGAAGAAATATTCACTATCAAAATATATTTTCAGAGATATTAACTTTTAATATCTTTAGGGTCAAAAGGTTGAATTCACCCATTCAAAAAAAAATTTGTTTTTCAAAGTGTGATAATAGGAGAAAGAATAAATTTTTAAATGGGTGAATTTCTGACCCTCAAATCTATACTTAAACTAATTTCAACTGCCCTTTTTTAAATCAAATGTATTAGAGAAGTTAGAGACAACACATTTTTTTAAAGTATGAACTATTTTATTATGTAATTATAAAGAATACTCTATAATAGCGCATCAAATACAAGGTTTTATTAAAATACGATTCAATTTAAGTTCTTAGAAAGTTGTATAAATTTGCTAAATTGTTAAGGAAAATGTCATGACGTGATGCTCCAATATTATTTCGGAAAATTTTCTTGAAAAACAGGTACTTTTATTTAATCTTACTAATAGCTGTTTTTTTGCGAGAATATTCTTAATTTCTTTCTGTTTGGTTTGAAACAATTTTCCTTTTCCAATGACAAATAAATTGAACACGCATGAGAATGTCATTGCCTATTGTTGAATATGTGAAAAATATGGGTTGTTGCAGTTGAGATTATGTGTTGGTTGTTTTTTACAATTTTAACCCTTTAAATTGTCTGTTTTTAAAAAACCCACAAATAATTAAATTATCAAATTGCTCCCATTTGAATTTTTTGATAAATAGAAAACTCAGAAAATAATTCACCAAATTCCAGAATTTTCTTATTATAGTAGTACTATGGATATATTCCCCCTTTAAATGGGCGTCTTGATATGTCAATTTTTTTCTTTGTTTTTAAAAGAAAAAAAAAAAGATGTGAATCATGTAAGCCAAATTAGCATGGCCCGCTTAGAAGAGGGAGGAACGAAATGATAAATTTTAATTTAGCATGCCAAAGGTCCTTATAATTTCTTAAGAAGGCGGAATATTAAATTTTTTTTAAAAACAAAGTATTGGGTGCAAACTTATATAATTTTAAAATATCTAAAACTAATACTACTATAAATTTTAAAAAAATAGGAATTTAAGTGCGAATCGTCCTCATTCTCCACCTTTGTCAATATGCGAGAAAAGGAGTACTGTAAGAAAACATTTGATGAAATCAAATGTAGGTACAATTTTTGATTCGCTCGTGACATTTAACCAAAGACAACTACCTTTGATCCATTCTTTCAAGATCAAGGACCTACAAATGTCGACTTTCGGTCAGAGGATGACAGTTAATTGCCAGCCTTTATGATGCAAAAAAGTGTGTATAATGTGAACAATTTTAGAAGATTTTACGAATTATTAATTAAAGGAAAATTTTAATTTGGTATTTATTGATCAATCATCAAAAGTTATAACAATATATATATAGGCATTCAACAACAAAAAAGTAAGAAAATGTGTTCTACAGTGTGTTTGTTGGAATGGTTGAAGTCGATGTGTTTTGTTGAACATTTTTTGCTATTGGATTTGGGTGCTAAACCTTATTTTGGTCTTGTTGCTGCTGAATTTGGGTGCTTCTTATTAGAGTTGGTGTTATGTTTTGTTGCTTAATTTCCATCGGTGATGATGTTTGGTGTAGGTTTTGTGGTTCTGTATGTTAGTTTTGGGTGTTAGGTGTTGTTTTTTTTAGTGTTGGTGGTAGGCTTGCTGTTTTGTTTCTTTTTTTTCTTTTTTCTTTTTTTGTCTTTCCATGTGTTTCTTTTTTCTTGGGATGACCTCGTGTCAATTGCATCTTGTTTGGATTTTGACTTTATCTCTTTACAGTGTAAGTCCAAAATTATTCTTATTTGGGTGGTGAAAATATATATTTTACCGATAGAAAAAAAAGAAAAAATCATATAGAACAAAAGTTTTTTTCTTCATTAAGCCTAAACTAAAGGAAAAATAAAAACATGCCAAAACTAACCAAAATTGAATGATTGTCAAATATATATAAAACAAAAAACACAAAAATGAAGAACAAAATATTCTTGTTCATGCCTTGTCAAAATCGAATTTGTATCGGTCCTCAAATCAACGAATTAAATCTTTTCAAAAATGGTTGTAAATTACGAAATTTTGGTGAATTTTACCGTGGTCATGCTGAGAGGTAAGCATGTTGATTGTGCGGCGGGATTCAAAATAGATCACTGATCTGCATTATTTTTTTGAGAGTGACCCTCCATTTGAAATAAGTTTTTTTTTTAATATGAATTTTTTTTTTAGCGTTTTTTTTTTTCAAGTTTAGTTTAAATGGGCATATATGACTTTGAGACTTATCTTGTATGAGGAATTAAAAAATAAAAAAAACAATTGGTTAGGAAAAAGTTTAGATTAGATGAAAAGAATGTTAGAGCCTTTAAGTAGCTTTTTTCTATTAATAAATTTTAAGATTTTAGATTAAACTAACACATTTTTTAAATTAATCTCGTATTCAATGGATTAAAAAAATCTAACAATTTAAACTAAAAAACACTTTGTAAAAGCAAAAAAGCAACTATGGTATTTGTTAAAAGTTATTTTCAAGCTTTTAACTAGGAGCTGAGTAAAAAGTCAAAAAAAAATTAAATAAGTGTGCTTATATGTAGATTTTTAGGGGTGAAAACTATAAGTCTAAGAGCACAAATCATACAAGACCGGCCCTAAGTATAGGCGGGCATGGCGGTTGTATAGAGCTCTCGAATTTTATTCAAAAATAAGGTTCCAACTTAAATAAATTTTTTATATTATGTTTAATTTTTTTTAAACTTAGCCTCATTAAAATAAAAGGTTTTTAATTATTTTGATTTTAACTTTATCAAAATTTACTTAAGTTAGTCATTTAAATACCGAATTCAAAATAAAATTATTTTATTAGTAGATAACTCAAATTAGATTTATTACTTCAAAAAATTATTTAGAAAAATGAAAAGGTATGTAAAAGTGCTAAATTACTTAAAAATATTAAATTGTTCTTTTCTAAATTTATGAATTATTTGTAAAAATATTATTGAATGAAATATGAGGAGAATAAATCTCAATTGATATATTTGATGAAATTATTTTATTTTTTATATTTGTAACTATAAACTATTTAGTTTTTTGAAAATTCTATGACTTGTAATTTTTTCTACTCTTTAAATATAAAATGATTATTTGGTTATAAAAAAAGTAAAAACTTTGATCTCTTTTCTTTGACCAAATAACAATTATAAAGAAAAAAAACTAACATTTAAATACACAAGTTATTAAGTACCAAATAATACAAGTTATCAAATATTTTTAAATTTTTGAGTTTTTTACAAAAAAATAAGTAAAAAAACTAAAATACACAAGAATAATATCTTAACAAAAACTTTGTTAAATTTATGTAAAAAAAATTTAAAATTAATTTTATTTTTTTAAAAATTTTCATCCATAAAAATATATAAAAGCCCCAATTAAAAATTTCGCCTAGACTACCTAAAAACTCAAATGCTGCCATGAAATCATAATCACAACTTTTTAATTATAATCTATAATACCCTAATTTTAACTACACTGAAAAGCTATTCAGAATACGCGTTTAGATTTCATTTATAAGTTCCCACCTTAAACACAACAAGACACCTTCTTCTCATTTCAGTTTTTTTCCTTTTTACTTGTTGACTTTTAGTGTTTTTCTTTTCTTTTTTTTTTATCATTTTGCTTGTTAAACCTAAAATACTTTTATATATTTTAAAAAATATCATAATTTTAATTATGAACATTTATTTTTTATAAAAAATAATTTATTTTAAAATTTATTTATCAAAATCTATCAAATAAAATTCATAGTGAATATAAAATTATGTGAAATTTTTTTTGCTACAATTTTTTTTTGACATAAAACCTTTTGATTTATTATCTTATTTTGGTTCATAATCTTCTTTTTGACTCAAAAAAATACCTGGCCATGTCACTTTAATGCTGTGGCAAGGTCGTGTTGGAATCTGTGAATTTCATTGGCCATTGAAATTCAAATTTCAATAGCTGGATCAATTACAATTGAATTGGTCATTCAATTGCATTTGAAGCCTAAAAACCAACAGCCATGAGTGGCTATTGATTTTCAGGGAAAATCCTCCATAATGAAAGGGCTAGTTACATTCTTCAGTCAGAGAAGAGGAAGAGACAGAGTCTCAGAAGAGGAAGAGGAAGAGA
>JAOTRH010205610.1:0-11079 GCA_034768845.1 Heliamphora exappendiculata | reverse complement strand
CTTAACGTGGGGAGAAATGGTAAGCATTTAATAATAGGAGCTCAATGCAAGAAGGTCTTGAGATTATGGGTCAGAGTTCAATTATAGTTTTTTAGTGGTGTGAACTATAATTTAGTGTTTTATGGAAATTGTAGAAACCACTGCGTCTTTCCAATATTATAGAAATCGCTAGTAGGTATTTGTGTTCCACTAGAATTCTTACTCATAATTACTCCCTAGGTCCCTGCTGTAGCCCTATATATATGCGGATAGGCTGTAGCCCTACTATTGTGTTGGTGAGGAAGATTGCAAAAATTGTGTCAACACCTCCGAAGATTCGTGTCAACCCAATCACTTGAAGATCATTGCTCTAGACATTTTGTGTCGACCCAAAAGCCTTTGTGTTAATACTTGCGACAAAAATTTAAATTCGCGGCAGACTTCAACGGTTTGATTTTTGGTATTTAATCCATTCACCTACCTCAAACGGTCATGAATGCACAAGAGCTTATATAAGGAGTAACTCCTCAGCATTTAATCTCTCTGGAGACTTACAATCATTGTTCTATTACTTAATTTAAACTCAAAATCTTCAACTTTTGATTTATTACTGAACTCCAGCTTTTGTTCCTCATATCTTTTTACCTCTTCATTTATTGTCAATCAATTTCTGTAAAGAGAGTGAGTGTTTCTCATTTAATCACTTTATTTATTGTATTCAAGGGTAAGTTACCCTTTATCATTTGAGTGAGTGAATAAATCTTATCAAAGAAGAATTCAAAAGTGATTAGAAGAAAACACGAAATTATTTTCATAGGATCATCTTGAAGCTATTATAGGCTTTTGAATGTGCTTGTAAATATTCATTTTTCTCAAGTGAAGTCTTGAGGTTGTAAGGCTTTGAATGCACTTGTAAAGCATTCTATATAGTAAAAATTCTCAAGAAAAAACTTAAGGAATAGACGTAAGCTTGGAAGAAGTTGAACCACAATAAATCATTGGTGTCTAGTTCAGTCTTTCTGTCCCTAATCTTTTTAATATTTGCATTGCTTTAATTTTTGATTATCTTGTTATATTTGTTTGCTATATTAAAAGGTTTTTGAAAATATTTTAAAAATTATTATTAATTTTTTTTAGACCCAATTCACTCCCATCTTGGGTTACCTAAAACTAACAAATGATATTAGAGGTTGGGCACTTTTTTTTGACTTAACAGTTTAAGAGTTTTTATGGCAACCACTTGCATTGGACCAATCCAATCTGAAGGACAGTCGACCAATAGACGTCTCTTGTTTAATTGAACAAATTACAATTATTGGAAGGTTAGAATAAGAATCTACATTCAAGCCGTAGACTACGACCTTTGGCGGGTTACCATTAATGGACCCAAAAGACCCACTAAAACTGTTGACGGGGCTTCCGTCCCTAAACCAAAAGCTGAATGGATTGAAAGTGATATTAAAGAGATTCAAAGAAATGCTAGGGTTATGAATCTCCTATATTACTCACTTGACCCAAATGAGTTCAATAGGATCTCTACATGTGACATCGCAAAAGAAATATGTGATAGATTTAAAGTTACCCATGTGGGTACTAACCAAGTGAAGAAGTCCAAAAGAAGCCTGCTTGTGCATAACTATGAGTTATTTAAAATGAAGCATGATGAAATCATATCTGATATGTTCACACGCTTTACTGATATCATAAATGGACTAAAATCTCATGGTAAGATTTATTCCAATGCAGAAATGGTGAGAAAAATTCTTAGGTGTATGCCTAAGAGTTGGGAAGCTAAGGTCACAACTATCCAAGTAGCCAAAGATCTCAACATGCTCAGCCTAGAAGAACTTCTTGGATCTCTTATGATGCATGAGATGAACATATAGATGAACGAGGAGGATGACAACAAAAAGAAGAAGGGCATTGCCTTCAAATCCTCAACACATAATGAAGAGTCCGACGAAGATTCCTCAAGTGATGAGAATGAAGACATGGCTCTCATCACAAAAAAAATCAAACAGTTTCTTAGAAATAAGAAACAAGGAGCAAAAAAGTTCTTCAAGAAGGAAGAACACTAAGATGAGCCTACAAAATTCAAAGGCAACTCTAGAAAATTCAAAATTGACTACAAGAAAGAGGAAATCATTTGTTATGAGTGCAAGAAGCCTGGACATGTCAAAGCTACTTGTTCTTCACTCAAGAAGCAATTCAAAAAGGGCTTTAAGAGGGCTATGATAGCCGCGTGGGGAAAATGTGATGATAGAGCTCTGAAGACAAAAAAAAAGAGAGAACGAGGTTGCAAATCTATGCTTCATGGCTAAAGAAGATAATTAGGTAACCTATGACTCTTTCTCTTTAGATGAGCTACAAAATGCATTTGAAGATTTACATGATGAATTGAGAAAAATGGGTGCTAAGAACTCTATTTTAAAGAAGTTGGTTCTTTCGTCCTCAAGTGAAATTGAAACTCTGAAAAGTGAAAATCTTGCTTTATCAAAATAAGTTTCTATTTTGAAGGATGAAAACGAAGTTTTGATTCAAAAGATTAAAGACCTTACAAAAACCGTTTATAAGTTCACTCAAGGAAAGAACAACTTAGACAAACTTCTTGGCATGCAAATGTGTTTTTGATAAAGCCGGGATTAGATATGAACCTAAGAAGAAACAAAAGTTCTTAAGTTATATTTTTGTCAAAGCATCTTCAAATCATAAATATGCTACATGTTTTCATTGCTATTAACATGGACACGCTGTCACACATTATCCACATAGAAAATCTTCAAATCTCTTTGCCACGAAGGTTTGGGTTCCTAAGGGGACACATCCTCAAGGAACTAACTCCAAAGGACGTAAGAAACTTTGGATACCAAAAATCAAAAATTGATTCTCATTACAGGTATGTTTCAAGTCCTCATCCACGGAGGGGATGTAGTTCCTTGATAGTGCTTGCTCAAGACATCTGACAGGCAATCAATCTATGTTTGCATCCCTCTAACCTAAGGATGGTGGATTTGTAACATTCGGCGACAATAGCAAAGAGAAAATCATAGGAATTGGTCGTATCGGTAAAATTTCTTCCCATTTTGTTAAAAATATTTTGCTTATTGATGGTTTGAAAATAATATTTTTAGCATAAGCCAGCTTTATGACAAAGACTACAAAATTGTCTTTGATCATGTTAAGTGTGTTATTGAAGATTCAACCAATAACAAAATTGTTTTTAAAGGTCATAGGCATGAAAATGTTTATACATTTACTCTAAATGATTTTTTCAAAAATGACACCATGTGCTTAGCCACTTTGAGTGATAATAGTTAGTTGTGGCATAAAAGGCTTGGAGTTGCACACATGAACTTGATTTCTAAACTTTTGAAAAAAAATTTAGTGATTGGTTTAACCAAATCAAATTTGAAGAAGACAAAGTGTGTGATACATGTCAACAAGGCAAACAAATTAGAAGTTCTTTTCATTCTAAAAATGAGATTTCAACTTCTAGACCCTTACAACTATTGCACTTAGACTTGTTTGGTCCAATAAGGACTTTAAGCCTTGGCGGCAAGAGATATGCCTTTGTTATTCCTGATGACTTCTCTAGATATACTTGGGTTCTATTCTTAGCTCATAAGGATGAAGCCTTTGTCTCTTTTGTAAAACTATCTCGGAGAGTTCAAAATGAAAAAAGTTTTCAAATCACAAGTATCCAAAGTGACCATGGTAGAGAATTTGAAAGCAAAGATTTTGAAAAGTTTTGTGATGAAAATTGGATTAACTATAACTTCTCTGCTCCTAGAACCCCTCAACAAAATAGAATTGTTGAGAGAAAAAAAAGACATTGGAAGAAGTAGCTAGAACTATGCTCTGTGAAAACAACCTACCATGATACTTTTGGGCCGAGGCTGGCAATACCGCTTATTTTATCAAAAACAGAACTATGATACGAGATTCTCTTAAGAAAATCCCATATGAGCTATGGAATGGAAGAAAATCTAACATCAGCTATTTTTGCACCTTTGGGTGTAAATGTTTTGTTTTGAACAACAACAAAGAATTTTTGGACAAATTCGATGCAAAATCTAATGAATGTATTTTCTTAGGGTATTCTATGTCCAGCAAAGCATATAGAGTTTTCAGCGAAAGAACCCTAGTTGTTAAAGAATCTATACATTTTATTTTTAATGAAGCTAACCTTGATTTTTCAAAGAATTTTTGTGAGGATAACTTAGTTGACATAGAAAAAGGTGTTGAAGACATCTTCATTAAAGAAACGGAAGAACCAAATTAAGAGGAAGCTTCAAATCCTCAACAAATTGAAGTCCAACAGGCTGCTGGATCCTCAAATCCTGAAAATTCTAATTTGCCTATGGAATGGAGGTTAGCTCATGGTCACTTAAAATATCTTATCATTGGTAATCCATCGCAAGGTATCAAGACTCAATCTTCTCTACATAATGGTTGTGGTAATTTAGCATTTCTTTCCTAGATTGAACCACATTTTGAGGAAGCCAAAAACGATGAGTTTTGTACTTTGGCTATGCAAGAAGAGCAAAATTAATTTGCAAAAAATAAGGTTTGGACTTTAGTTCCAAAACGTAAGGAACACTCTATCATCGGTACAAAATGAGTTTTTAGAAACAAAATGGATAAGAATGGAGTAGTTCTTAGGAAGAAAGCTCGATTGGTCGCCCAATATTACAATCAAGAAGAAAGTATCGATTTTAATGAGACTTTTGCTCCTGTGGTTAGGCTTGAATCCATTAGGATGCTGCTTGCTTTTGCATGCTTTAAAAATTTTAAACTCTATCAAATGGACGTCAAAAGTGCATTTTTAAATGGTTTTATCTCGGAGGAAGTTTTGTGAAACAACCTTCTGGCTTTGAAAATCTAAATTTTCCAAACCATGTTTACAAACTTATCAAGGCTCTTTATGGTTTAAAGCAAGCACCTAGAGCATGGTATAAAAGGCTAAGCAGATTCTTGATTGAAAATGAGTTTTCAAGAGAAATAATTAATACCACTCCTTTCATCAACTCTCAAGGAAATGATATGCTAGTTGTCTAAATTTATGTAGATGACATTATTTTTTATTCAACTAACGAATCTTTTTGCAATGACTTTGCTAAATGTATGCAGGGAGAATTTGAGATAAGTATGATGGGTGAGCTCAACTACTTCCTTTGACTTCAAATCAAATGAACGCAAGAAAGAATTTACATCAATCAAGCTAAGTACACACGGGACATATTGAAGAGGTTTGACATACTGAAGGCAAAACCTATGGGAACTCCAATGTGTCCTACAACAAAGCTTGACAAGGATGAAGATGGCATAGCAGTAGATGAAAAGTAATATAGAGGTATGATTGGATCTCTATTATATTTAACTACTAGCCATCCTGATATTATGTTTAGTGTATGCATGTGTGCTAGATTTCAATCAAATCCTAAAGAATCACATGTGACCGCTGTTAAGCGCATCTTTAGATGTCTCTTAGGTACACAAAACCTAAGATTATTCTATCCTAGAGGAATAACCTTTGCGTTATTTGGCTATTTAGATGCTGATTTTGCCGGTTGTAAAGTAGATAGGAAAAGTACAAGTGAAATTTGTCAATTCCAAGGACACTCACTAATTTCTTGGTTTAGCAAGAAATAGAACTTTGTAGCCTTGTCTACAGCCGAGGCTGAGTACATTACAGCTAGAAGCTATTGTCCACGAGTTCTTTAGATGAAACAACAATTAGAGAACTATGGTTTTTGTTTAGATCATATCCCTATAAAATGTAACAACACAAGTGCAATTAACATATCCAAGAACTCAATACAACACTCAAGAACCAAGCATATTGACATTAGACATCATTTTATACAATATCATGTGTAAAAAGGTAATATCGAAATCGAATTCATAGGGCACAGATTACCAATTAACTGACATTTTCACAAAACTCTTAAATGAAGAAAGAATATGCTATATTTGAAGAGAACTTGATATGTTATGTGCTCCTAATTCATGATTATGTGCCCTACTAACCATATCTCTTCAATGCATTTCAATGCTTTTGTTATTCTTCATTGATGTGTGAAAAGTGTCGACACCACTTGAAAAAGTGTCAACACATATGTGTGCTGAGTTGACCCAAAACTGTATAGAAGTGGAACTGTGAGAAAAAGTGTCAACCCTTTTCTATATAGTGTCGACTCAAATTTGTTACCTGACTCTCGGTAAATCTGTGTCCACCCAAAGCTTAACCGTCTCGACCTAAACAGCTGAAAGTGTCGACACCTTCTGAAAAAAGTGTCGACACAATTTTTATTTTCTGTCACCTACACTCGCAAAGAAAAGTGTCGACCCAACAAACAATTGTGTCGAAACAAATCTTTTGGTTATATAAAGAGGCATCGACCACACCCGTCGCGTCGTTTTCCCTCTCTCACACACGACTGTTCATCTCCTGTGATTTCTTGCTTTTCAAAAGGTCGTGTCGATTCGTCTCCTCTTCCTCTCTTCGAATCCAACCTCAAATCATTCACAATGCCACTAAAGACAATGGGTAAAGAGGCAAAATGAACCGGAGAAATTGGTTGTTCGAACCCTAGGGCCTCCAAAAAGAAGATGACGACCACCACAATGGCAATAGCGACGGCAATGGCAGAAGTTGCAATGTCTGAAGCCGTATGTTTTAAATCCCCCAAATTTCAACAACTTTACTTTTCTTCTTTTGTAAATCGCAAAGTCATCCCTGGCCATAGTGTAGATTTCACCTTTTTCGACTCTATAGAAATGCAATTGAAGGATCTCTTTTGCAGTCTTGAGTGGGAGAGACTTTTACAAATCCATGAACCTCACCACCCCACACTCGTCAAACTATTCTATGCTCACTTTCACGTCTCCTTAATTCTGACCCCCGCCATCATCACGTGGATGAATGGTATTAAGATTCACTGATTCACTTGACTCCTATAATCTTAAATGAAATCCTCTGCATTCTAGAAGGTGAAATTTGTATTCCTTGTAACAAAAGACCCCTTGATATTGATGGTTTCTCTTTTTCTGATGCTGTGAGAAGATGCTGTGAGAAACATTTTTGAGAAAGATGAGAATGACCCCTCTAAACCTTTAGAAGAAAACTCCCTTAAGCCAGAGATGCAAATCTTGTATCATATGGTGAACTATATTTTTCTTCCCCAAATGGGCAAATTTGCTGATGTTACCTACAAGCATGTTTTCATCATGTGGTGCATCATGAAACAAAAGAACCTAGACCTAGGTTTCTTGTTCATTTATGACATGTTGCAATCGCATAGTAAGTCCAATTCTTCCATTCCACATGCTATGTATCTGACCCGAGTCTTTCGCCACTTTGGCATAGACTTATTTGCAGAGAATATGGTCCCATTCTCAAAACATGATTTATATGGTGCTTCAACACTGAAGCATATGAAAATCTCAAAAGTTGACAGAGTTTCGACCACTAGACAGGGAATACCATCTATCTCTTGCACTCAGTCTACATCCCGACATTTTTCTTCTATTCGTGTTGACTTTGATTCTC
Organism: Heliamphora exappendiculata; assembly: GCA_034768845.1. Classification (NCBI taxonomy): domain Eukaryota; kingdom Viridiplantae; phylum Streptophyta; class Magnoliopsida; order Ericales; family Sarraceniaceae; genus Heliamphora; species Heliamphora exappendiculata. The sequence goes on along the minus strand of JAOTRH010205610.1, from coordinate 3,548 downwards.
TTACCCCACCATCCACAAGGATAGACACTCCTGGTCCTTCTCATGCTCCTCCTCCTCCTACACATGTTCATGTTCCATCTGCTCTATCTGCCTCTTCATCTGCTCCTCTTAGTGTTGATCTCTCTGAGGTTGTTTCCTTGATTAAAGATTTATCCTCTTCCTTGACCTCTTTCCAAAATAAGGTCGATTAAGACATGTTTGATCTCAATCGAACCGTATCTTTTTTATCTAAAAAAGTCAAGCACCTGGATAAAACCAATCGTGGCCTTCGGCGTGACATTGAGAATCCAACGAATGCTGGGAGAACCCTTTGCAAAACCATGGATGATAGCATTGTCTCCATAGTAAATTGCAATAAGGCAATCTTACACCAGGTTAGGAAGGAATATGACTCGGGAATTATCACAGACATGCATGCTAATTCACAAAAAGTCGACAAACATCTTAAATGGATTCGTGAAGCTTGGAGCAAGCAGTTCAAGGTAAAAGAGACCAAAGAAGAGAAAGCTGCACGTTTAAAGAATGAAGCAGATCTTGCTTTGACTGCCACTTTTAAAGACATAGCAGCAGTAGAAGCCAAAGATGAACGAGCTAAATCATCGAACGAATGCGCTTCCAAGAGAAAACAGAAAGCAGAGGAGTAGAAAAAGTTCAAAAAATTCATGGACAACCAATGATTATCCTTTTTTAACGATTTCAAAAGGGGAGAAGGTGAAGTGAAGGGGAGAGGTAGAGAAAGTGAAGAGAAGAGGTACAAACATTAACAAACATTCTGTAGTTTCTTATTTTTTTGGAAGGAGAAGTTGTAATTGTTTAACATACATTTCCTATTGTTATTGTTTGTTTTATGGTGATTGAATGGTTTGGTTAAATGGTTTAAACAATTTTTATGCTTATGGATGAATACTTGTGTATGATAAATTTTTTTTGATAGCTTATCTATATGTATGACTTTTTGGATTTTGAAAAATCACTTTGCACATATATGTTGTGTTTCACAAGTTTTAATAAACTCAGAATGCTTCTAAGTTTGCAAATCATCTTAAAAATATATAACTATGATGTTGATGGAACGCCTAGCTTTTACTAATGCATATTCTGTTTAAAGTATATCGATAAGGTGAGAACCCTTGTTAAAAATCTTACTAAATATTTTTTAGAAAATGTTGAATTTGCTGTAATCATCAAAAAAGGGGAGATTATTAGCTCAATAGTTTTTTATATTAATTTTTGATGATTTTCGTAATTCATTTTCTAAGAATAAATAGATTTAAAAGGATAATATTTATATTTTTAAAAAAAAAAGTGTTGACACATATTGAACAAATGAGTTAACATCTTTAGCCAAAAGAAAATGATTTATCTCTGAAAATGATTAAAATACCTAATTATCCTTGAAAATATTTTGTGTTAAACACAGTTACTTAGTTAAGGATAACTGAAAACTCTTTCTAAAAATAGTTCATCACATTTTTCACGAAAATATAAAAACTGATGCATTTTCTTGAACATGAAAATATCACAGATTATACAAAACCTTCTTAGTATTGCAAACAGAAATATGTTCATGGCTTAACCGCCACAAATTTAAGATGCATAATCACTTTCTCAAATCTAGACTCAAACCCCAACAATGTCCAAGTAGTCGTCAACCTCACGACTGAGAATTTTGACGGTACCGTAACCTCAATTCGCAATGCACGGATAGCAACGTGATGGAATGAGGGCCACTCTCCACCATGCACAAGTGGTATATGCTAAAACCTGTGACTCAGCCCAAAAGCATTTAAACCAAAAACCCCCACTTAACGGGAAACCTCCGTTAAAGGGACAAATGAAAAACCCATGTTGGGTAACCTCCAACATAACGGGATATAAAGGGTTGGAAACCTGTGTAACTTGGCACTTTGAAACAACCACACAACATTAACCATACTTTCATATTAACATCATGCTAGCTCATAATATCATGGATAGCACACTTTAATTAAAAATATTATGGCTTTTGAAAATAACAAGTTCATGCAATCATCAAACTGGTCATAGTTTAAAATATGCACTTCAAAGCATTTATAAGCATCATTTATATAAACTTAAGTTTAAGATAATGGCTAAGAACTCTCACCTTATATTATATGCATATGAACTGAGACTCCCCTGGCAAGCTAAGAAGGACACCCGGGTTCTACAACCTCCGTGCCTAACAAGTAAAACACAACTCTACCGTTAACACGGAATCCTCACCCTTTAACATGTGAAACTAAAACGATTCCGACCATGGAATATTTTCTTGATTTTAGGGACCATGGTTACTTTGTTTTTAGGTTTAAGGGGCACTACGCGCTTGCCCAATCCTTCACTTGTTTAAAGAGTTTACTTAATCACATATTACTCTCTTTCAAATCATTAAATTTTAAAGTACCGCAGCATCTTGAGATACTTAGACTTGGAATCAATCTATAATTTTTAAACACCATTTAGATAAAAATATTTCCTACAACTCTCATATTTAACACCAAGAACAAAACCTAAGGCAAAAGGACGAAAAAATCATCCTAAACAAAAATGGTTCAACACTTTTCTCAAGATTTCACCAAAAATATGCTTATGTTGGTCTCCATTTTGGGGTATCATATCAAGTCCAAATGAGCTCCTTTTATAGTATGTTCTATTTCAACAAGTCCCCTACAAGTTTCATGTTTAAATATAAGGGTAGTTGTTTGGAGAAAATTGTACTTTTTGGCCATTTTAGAAAATAGGTTTTGTCAGCCGCAAGAACTCAGCAGAGTTGGTTTTGGACAGAGGATTTGAAATGGTTTTGGGGTATCATCCCAAGGCTTTAAGGTTTTATTTTTAGACATAACATAGTTTAATATGTTATCTACAAAATTCATGTAGACCACATTTGGAATAGATCACTAAAAATAGGAGATTTAGGTTACACAAAAAAATATGTGATAGAAGTATTCCTTAAGGGCTGAAACTCAACAGAGAATTTCAAAGGGGTTTTCACCTATCAAACCTCAATAGTTTATGCTCCTATTTGGCGGGTAGCTAGATACACATGTTTTATACAACGTTCATGTTTTGGAAAAAACTCAGATCTCATTTTAAACTAGAGTTTTTAGCTTTGTATTGTTGACTGGTCTGAAACCGACACACTTTGATAGAATTGCAATATCTCGAGTTCTACTTACTCAAATGAGTTGAAATTTTTTTTGGATAAAAGATAACACAAAAACCTAGGTTTGGATATAAATAACACACTTATATCATTTTTTTACATTTGGGTATGATGTTCCAAAGATCATGGTAGAAAGCTCAAAACGCCTAAAACTTAGGCCTATTTTGGTTCTAACCTCTTAGTGTCATGTATGTGAGTTTTTGACCCATCTTCTTTATATACATGTGTTGTACTTCAATATATCAATGTTCTAGAGCTTATAGTAGTCATGGAACCCATGGAGAAATCCACACCAACTCACAACTTCAACATTCATACCGAACAGCCCCAAAAACCAACCATGACGCCTTTATTTTTGAGTTTT
>JAOTRH010205589.1:0-11080 GCA_034768845.1 Heliamphora exappendiculata | reverse complement strand
AACGTTATATTTTGTAAAAAAAATAAAATATTTAAAGCTTTTCCATTTAATTAAAATTAATTAATTAAAAAAACTTAATTTTATTTTCCATTACAAAATATTTTAATTAAAATTAAAATTTTGAATTAATTAAATCAACATGATAAATAAAACAGATATGCAATCATCCACGCACTTCATATATACATAAACATGATATGCATATATCCAAATTTTATGATCAAAATAAAACACTGAGGTGTTTCAGCTTCTCTAAGAGAATCAGTTGTTTCAATATCTGTTCACCTTTGATTTAGTGTCCTGATTACATCAGACTTCCCTGATACTATCCGATCTACCAATATATATGAAATCTGTTCCATATCAATTAGAAAATCAACACAAAATAGTCTCGGGAGAGAGAAACCGTCGGCCACCACTGGCGCTGCCCTTGGTGAGTTTTATACCGTTGGAAAGCTCACAAATTATGATTTTTTTTTATAAAAAAAACATTCTGAAAAATTGCCCAAAAAAAGACCAAAAAACTAGCCTAAAACTGCTGCCGCCGCACCACAGCGCCGCCACCTGGAACCGCTAACTTCTTAAGGTGTTTTTGACCTCTTCCCGAACTATGTTTTCGACATACTTTATACTGCTGGAAAGCTCTTGAAAAATACTATTTTTCAATGAAAAAATATTCTCAAAAACAATTAGAAAAAATGCTAGAAAACTACTTGGAACAGACTGTCGCCACTCCTGTGCACCGCCGCTTGGAACTGCCAACTTCCCGAGGCTTTTTTGATATTTTTCGAACTCTATTTTTGATGTACTTTATACCGTTGGAAAGTTATTGAAAATTATTATTTTAGAATGAAAAATCTACTTGAAAATAGTCAAAAAAATGCCAAAAAATTTCCTATAACAGATTGCTTCCGCTTCTATGCGCCGCCGCCTGGAACCGCCAACTTCCTAAGGCTTTTTCAACCTCTTCCCGAACTCCATTTTAGACGTACTTGAATATGTTTAACTTGTTCTTAAATAATCTAAATAGATATTTTAAAAATAAAAATTAGCTATTGCATAGATCCTATGTCCCGAAGGCTCACATTCGATCTATTATGGTCAACTCTCGTGATTAAAAAAAATAATCATCATTTACACCATTCAACAAAACATGAATAATAAATGGCGATTATAAAACTAGAATTAGAACGCTCGCAAAATAATAGTTAGCACAGTTCTAAAATTATCTGGCCTCGATAACCATAAATAAAAAGCAAAATGACTATGATACCAATTGTTGGAGGCAAGACTGCCAAAATCTTTATTTTTGCCAACGATTATCTAAAAAAATTAACTGGATGGGCAAATGCTAAAACGAGTTCCAGATAAAAATTTTGATGGCGAATGATCAAAATAAAATATGTGCATCCGAAATTAATTTAGAAGAATACTTTTTTACCGGTCGAATCTTCAACTATGATTTGAATCCAAGTTGAAACTTCAATTAGATCTTCTACTGTATTTCTTTATGCGATTTTGGAACGTAGTGTGGGTTACAAACTATTGAGAACTCATACCGACAGAACCTGGACAATTTTAGTCTTAGAAGACAAGTTATAAAACTGGTTCAGCCTACCCACATATTTATAGGGCTACAGTAGGGACCTGAAGAGTAATTATAAGTAAAACTTCTCGTGGAACACAAACACGTATCCGTGGTTTTCGTAATTAAGCAAACCTCATAGCGGTATTTGCAATTATGAAAAATAAACGATAGTTTCTGTAATTTTCATAAAGCACTAAATTATAGTTCACACCACTAAAGAACGATAATTGCACTCTGACCCATAATCTCAAGACCATCTTGCATTAAGCTCCTGTTATTAAATGCTTACCATTTCTCCTCATGTTAAAATTTTTGATACCCGCCAATTAAATTTAATTAATGACAATTTAATTTAATCGGCATCTTGATATTCGTTAAGCTTTTTTGCTTAACTTATTTGATCACCAGATAATCAAATCCACCTATAAGGTTTGGCTCGATCAAAACTTATAAGCTTCTTTAAGAGGATATCATCATTCCCGATCTTTTGAGATGTGAATTCTATCAATAATTAATATTCGTTATATAAATAATATCGCTATCCAACTCACTGGGAATATAGACCCATGTAAGATCGCATCATCTAATGAATCAAAATAATAAATATTAAATATATATAAATTAATAATTATTTCAGGATTAAAAGAAGAAGCACTATTCATAATAATCTTGAGTTGTAAATTAATTTATATAGTTAGTATAAAATTCTAAATGTTCTATTCAATACACATAAAGTGTACTAATACAGGGAGTCAGAATAATAGACGACGCTATTATCTGTTCTCCGTAATTAAGACAGGCTTATTAAAATTCTGTGCTACAGTCATACCAATGGTATGTCCATTTTCATCTAAACTGTGAACATAAAATTTTTATTCTGCAAGATCCTAAAATCCAATCTTCTGTGCGCGAGCTGTACTCTACACACCATATTAAATACTATACAGAATATCAGACATCCATGCATAATATTAAAAAAATGATACACATACATTGCTCATAAATATTCTCATAAAATAAAAAATTAATTTTATTAAAAATAAAATTAAATACTAAAAATAAGATTTTCAGTATACCAACCCTAACAGTATGGATGATGTTGCTGTGTGCTCTAGATGTTTATACATAGCTGTGTGCGTACAAATGTTAGAAAATCGTGCTTTGTGCCTTTTTAATGATTCTATAGATGTACCATAGTAATGTGTGTATACGTGGGCCTTAATTGCTACTTGTTGAAAGTTTTAAAACTTATGCAAGATAGGTGCTTCACTCATTTGGATTAATACCCGTAAATGAAGTGTTTGCCCCAGTTGGAGGTGTTTGTTGTTGTAACTCCGTATACAACTTGTCATTACTTAGCGGGCCATTGGATGCCTTAGACCTAGGCTAATGCGCAAGTGTCTATACTCGTTACTTTTGTCTTCGGAGCGACATAGTCGATACATAGAAATTATTGTATAATTGCATAATTGGATTAGTACTTATCCCTTGATAGAAGACCGTAAAAGAGTGTAACGTTATGGGCTGTGAAAACCTGATTGGAAAATAACATGTTATTTACATTTGATAAACTATGGATGTTATGAGATTATATAAAAATTTCTGATTTTGAGAATGAAAAATCATTTTGAAGCTTATGTAGTCGAATTGTTTATGTAATCCATGATTGCATGTTTTGCTTTTATTTCATGCTAGTTTATTCCTATTAGGCTTTGACTCACGTTATGGGATTTAAAATCTTTTCAGGTGAAAAAGATCATATGGCTTGATCATGAGGAGCCCTAGAGGGAGGTGGAAGATAAAACCATTAGTTTTGTCATGCGGTTGTTCATGCAGTTTTTGTTATTAGTTCATATAATGTTCGTACCATGTTTAGTACTTGAAGGAATATGTTTTGTAAGCCATGAGGCCTTACTTTTGATGTTTACATGGTTGTATGACAAAGAGAGAGACCATGGGTTGGTTATTATTTTTTGGGTTTACATGTTATAATTTCACCCAGTTGGTCTCAATGTTGTAACAAATAGTTTTCGATTGCTTTTATGTTTAATGTCAAATCGTGTATTTTGAGGAGAGTTTTGAACCCTATTTTAGCATGCTTTAGATTGCTTGGTTATTGCCTTGAAGGGTTTCAAAATCGTTAGAAAATAATTAAGTGTTGGTTTCCAAAAGTTAGATTTTTGAAAAATAGTCCACAGCCAGATCGCTTGATGGACCGATCGATCGGTCTATCAAGTGATGAAACCACACTCTTGGTTGTTTTGTGCAGGCGAGGACCAATCAATCGGTCTTTAGACTGATCGAGCGGTCAGAGCAGCCTTTGAGAAATTTTGTTGTTTTGTTTTAAACCCTGGCTCTTGAGGACCTTGGCCTAACCCTTTTAGGTTCTCTTTTTTATATAAAATAAACCCTTGAAAGTGTACTTTTTAAAGGTTTTGAGTTTACTTTCATCTTCATTCTTAGACCCGTTTGGTCTCAGGTAGTTTTGATGGATTAAATTATCTCAAAACGGGTTAGTTGATGACCGTTTTGTTAGGATTAATGTACTGAAAATTATATTTTTAATATTTAATTTTATTTTAATAAATTTAATTTTTTATTTTATGATAATCTTTATGAGGAATGTATGTGTATCATTATTCAAGATTATGCATGGATACCCGATATTTTGTATAGTATTTAATCTGGTGTATAGAATATGGCTAACACACAGAATATTAGATTTTAAGTTCTTGCAGAATATAAATTTTATATTCATAATTTAGATAGAAATGGACATACCATCGGTACGACTGTAGCATAGAGTTTTAGTAGGCCTATCTTGGTTATGTGGAATAAATAATAGCGTCATCTATTATTCTGACTCTCTGTGCTAGTACACTTTGTGTGTATTGAACATGATATTTTGGATAATTAATTTTATACAGACTATATAAATTAATTTGCACCCCAATACTATTATGAATAGTGCTTATCCTCTTAATTCTGAAATAATTATTGATTTACATATATTTAATATTCGTTATTTTGATTCATTAGAGGGTGCGATCTTATATGGGTCTATATTCACGGTGAGTTGGATAGCAGTATTATTTATATAAAAAATATTAATTATTGACGAAATTTACATCCCGAAAGATCGGGATTGACGATACCCTTTTAAGGAAACTTATAAGTTTTGACAGTGTCAAACCCTGCAGGTAGATTTGATTATCCAGCGGTCAAATAAGTTAAGGCAAAGAGCTTAAGAAATATCAAGATGCCTATTCAATTAAATTGTTAGTAATTAAATTTAATTGACGGGTATTGAGAATATTAACGTGAGGAGAAATGGTAAGCATTTAATAACAGAAGCTCAATGCTAGATGGTCTTGAGATTATGGGTCAGAGTGCAATTATAGTTCTTTAGTGGTGTGAACTGTAATTCAGTGTTTTTTAGAAATTATAGAAATTTCTACTAGTTTTCATAATTGCAGAAACCGCTATGAGGTTTGCTTAATTGCGAAAATCGTTAATACGTGTCTATGTTCAACTGGAAGTCTTACTCATAACTACTCCCTAGGTCCTTACTGTAATCCTATAAATATGGAGGTAGATTGAACCAATTTCATAACTTGTCTTCTAAGGCTAAAGCTATCCTGATTCTGCCGGTATGAGTTCTCAAAGGATTATAGCCCATACTATATATGGGAATCACATAAGAAAATACAGTAGATGATTTGATAAGAGCTTCAACTAGGATTTAAATCATAGTTGAAGATTTGACCGGTAAAAAAGTATTCTTCTAAATTAATTTTAGATTCACGGGTTTTGTTTTGATTGTTCGTCATCAAAAATTTTATTTGGAGCCTGTTTTGACGTTTGCCCGTCTAGTTATTTTTTTAGATAATCATTTGCAAAATCAAAGATATTGGCAGTCTTACCTCCAACAATTGGTTTCAGAACCGTTTTATTTTTTGTTTCCAGTTATCGGGGCAAGAAGTTATAGAACTGTTGCTAACTTTATTTTGCAGGTATTCTAATCCCGATTTTATGATCGTCATTTATTTTTCATGTTTGATTGAATGGTGTGAATGATGATTATTTTTTTAATCACGGGAGTTGACCGTGATAGATTGAATATGAGCATTTGAGACATAAGATCGATGTAATAGCTAGCTTTATATTTTTAAATATCTGTTTAGATTATTTAAGAACATGTTGAACATATCCAAGAATAAAGGCGGCACCAGCGGTGGTTTGGGTTTTTGTGGACCATGGATCACAGTAAGTTTTTAGTGATTTTAAACGATTTTTTCTGATGATTTTTTCTACTACATTTAAGTATAAAAATAGTATAAAAAATAAGTCAAAAACAGCGAGAAAAAATTACCAAAGCAACCCTGTTCCGGCAGCTTTGCCGGCGATAGTTTTTATGATATTTTGAGCCATTTTTGGGACTATTTTTAGATAGTTTTTTAAACATAAAATTGTAGTAAAATATAGCTCAAAATATTGTCAAAAAGAAAAAAAATTAGGCCAAAATCACAACCCAAACAGGCGGCAAAAAGGCCAACTGCGGCAACAGATATCAAGCTATTTTTTGACAACGGTTCGGGGTATTTTTGACAAAATTTTTTTACTTTTTAAGAACTTTTCAATGGTATGAAGAACGTCGAAAACGGAGTTCGTATAAGGCCGGAACGGCCTCGAGAAGTTGGTAGTTCCAGGTAGCTGTGCTGGGGTGCGACAGTAGCAACTTTGGGCAGTTTTTTTGGTAGTTTTCTGAGCTGTTTTTGAGCAAATATTTTCATAAAAAATAGTACTTTTTGAGAGCTTTCATTCGGTATAAAGTACATCAAAAACGGAGTTCGGGAAGAGGTAAAAAAAGCCTCGAAAAGTTGACGGCGCAGTGCTGTGGCAGGCATCAGCATTTTTTGAGGTTTGGGCCATTTTTTTGACCGTTTTCTATACTGGTTTTGAGCATATTTGTTATCAAAAATATTTCATATTTCGAGAGCTTTCCAACGGTATAAATCTCGTCGAAAACGGAGCTCGAATGAGGTGGCGGCAAGGTGGTTGCAAATAACTTTCTCTGTCTTAGGCCTAGTTTTGATGTATATTATGATATATACGAGATTGATATGATATATATTGACATATCAGATAGTATTAGGGAAGCCTGATGCAATTGGAACACATGAATTAGAGATAAAAATTGATTATTACTGCTTATCCTGTTCAAGAAACTGAAACGTTTCAGCGTTTCACTTGGATCAAAAAATCGGGATATATTTATATCGTGTTTATATATATATATGAACTGCGTGGATGATTTCATATCTGTTTCATTTATCCTGTTAATTTAATTAATTTAAAAATTCAGTTTTAATTAAAATATTTTGTAACAAAAAATAAAATAAAATTTTTTTTAATTAATTAATTTTAATTAAATGAAAAATTTTAGATATTTTAATTTTTAAAAAAAAATCAAATATCTTAGAAAAATGTGGGAATTAATTCTATTTTTTGAATTAATTTAATAAAAAAATATTTAATAGAAGTAAATTATTATTTTTTGAAAAATGTGGAACAAAAAATAAAATAAATAAATGTCTTTAATCACTACCTTAGTTGAAAAGCTAAAGAAAAAATAGTGCATTTATTAAATTTTATTTGTTACGTATTTAAAATGAAGAAATAATTTGATAAATCAGAATATTTGAAAACGTGTACACGAAAAGATATTTGATTCTTTCAGATCACGTGACTTTCGAAATTAATAAATTTTTTTAATTAAATAAATTTTTTTAACCCTAAAAAATATTTTAAAAATCTAAGTGGGAGAAATAATTTATTCACAGATAAATTCAGCGGTCTGCATCACCAGTTTGTAAGCGATGCAATTAAATTCTGTGTGTCGGCAGTAAGTACTTCCTTCGTAATGGACAAATTAATTGCGGTATCACCAGTACAAATCTCATTTATGGATAATTCTAAATAATTGTTAGTGTAGATCACTTCTCCATCTGAATGGTTCATTACGAAGCGATTGATTATGGATTAGGTGATGGTTAACACTTAGCTGTATATAATAGTATCATCTCCATATAAGTCACTGCTATTATATACTGGACCGAAACTATGTCAATTATTTAATTTTATTTGGCATGGTTAGTTGCCTACGTTGTAAGATTAAAAAGAATTGGCTTGTCTAGTCTTATGAAGGATTGTAGACGTCCTCCCATCGAGGCATGCAATTCTCAAGTGACCAGATTGCAAGCGAATTAATTTTAAAATTGTAGAGAAAACCAAATTAAAACTAATTCAAAGTTTTGCCCATCATAATTAGCGGTATTTTTTAATTATGTGATTCTGAGGATTAAAATAGTTTTCAACTCACTTGCTTTAATACTAAAAAAAAAAAAACTAATGAGACCAAATTTTGTTGACTGAAAATGTTACTTAGATATAGTTTTAACTACTAATGGAATTCCTTCGATGCTAAAAAATGTGTTTGTTTCTGAAAAGAGTTATTCCTCTCGACCGAAACGCATGAAGAAAGAAAAGGTTCAGAAACAAGGTGACATAGTTTTCAAGATAGTTAGTGGGCCACAGATTGGTGTGAAAAAGTCGAAAGATAGATGTTTTCACTATAACCAGACATGACACTAGAAAAAATTTTGTCCAGTATTTATCAGTAAGCAGAATAACAAGGAAAATTTCTGTTCACTAGTTATAGAAACATATTTAGGGGTGTTATCTACCGGTACCTGGTGGCAGATACGTGAGACACTTATTATGCCTTTAATTCTTTGTGGGGGTTCCAGAAAATCCGACAACTTAGTGATGGAGAGATTTACCTGTATATAGGTAATAATACAAAGGTAACAACAGTTATAGTAGAAGATGTCATTCTCAATTTTGGTAGAGATCGGATTTTAATATTGAGAGATTGTCTGTATGTATCTGCCGTTAAAAGGAACTTTGTTTCCGTTTCTAGATTTGGTAATGAAGGATATTTGATTTATTTTAATAACTCTATTGTTATTAAGAATAACAAACGAGTTATCTATTCTGGTACATTGGTGGATGATCTTTATATTATTACTCCAATCTCTTCTATACTGTAACTAACCGAAATGAATATCACATCTAATTTACCATATAAGAAAAAAATTTCTTCTTTAATGAGCCAAACATTTCTTTGGCACTTACGCTTGGGTCATATTAATCTAAAAAGGATAAACAGACTGGTAGCAGGTGGACATTTAAGTTAACTGAAAGTGAAAGCACTTTCAGTCTATAAATCTTGCTTACAGGTAAAATGACTAAAAGGCCCTTTTTGGCCAAAGGTTATAAAGCTAAAGAACCATTTTCGATTATCAGGGCCGGGTAGTTTTAAAACTATTGCTAACTTTGTTTTACAGGCATTTTAATCTCGATTTTATGATCGTCATTTATTTTTCATGTTTGATTGAATAGTGTGAATGATAATTATTTTTTTAATCATGAGAGTTGACCGTGATAGATTGAATGTCAGCCTTCGGAACATAGGATCGATGTAATAGCTGATTTTATGTTTTTAAATATCTGTTTAGATTATTTAAGAACAGGTTGAACATATCCAAAAACGGAGGCGGCACCGGCGGTGGTTTGGATTTTTACAGACCACAGATCATGGTAAGTTTTTAATGGTTTTAAATAGTTTTTTTAGTAAATTTTTCTGCAATATTTATAAATAAAAAACATCATAAAAAACAAGTCAAAAATAGCGACGAAAAATAACCAAAATAATCCGGTTCTGGCGGCTTTGCCGGCGGCGATTTTTATGATTTTTGGACCATTTTTAGGACTATTTTTTGGAAAAAATTTTAAACATAAAATAGCAGTAAAAGAAATCTCAAAATATTGTCAAAAATAAAAAAAAACTGGACCAAAATCACAACCCAAACAGGCTGGTGGCGCTTGGCAGTAGCAGCTTCCAGGCTATTTTTCAACAGTTTTTTGGACTATTTTTGAAAAAAAAATTTAACAGAAAGATTTTACTTTTTGAGAACTTTCTAACGGTATAAAGTGTTGGAGAGAGAGCCGCGCAGCGGAAAAAAAAGAAGATTGTTTTTCTTTTTGAATTGACATCGTGACTGTAAAAATGACCTATGTGATTTTCATGAAAAATAAAAATTATACAGATTTTAATAGTTTAATACCTTTATGAAACTTGTCGATAAGTTTCTATAAATCCCGAATACGTTGATGACGACCTTGTAACCTTCTTACGTATGACCCAGACGCACTACGACGATCACGATGTGTGGGTACCGATTACGATCGAAGTGTTCTTCCTACCTTGGTTTCTTCTCACACAATGAACTCTAAAAAAAAAAAACAAAAATAATTGCCAAAGAGGAGAGGAGGCTGCCGACTATCATACAGTATTAGGGTTCGATCTTGATTAATTAGTCTCTTTTGATATATAAAAATATATCAAATATATATTACGTATATATCATCTTTCCTAAAAGGATATAAAGAGATATACTTAACATAAATAATTAATCATATCATCTCCTAGGACCGGCCACCTAGGGAGTAATCCCTAGGTATGCCAAATAACAATACTGCCCCTCATTAATTTAATTTAATTCCCGAATGTCCCCGGTGGCAAAACCAGCATTCTAATTAAATTAAATAATTACCAAAACCAACAAGAAAAATATCTGTGCATATAATGGACTACCTGAGAGATCACAAGAATGTATAGGACTCGGACTAACCGTACGAGAAAATCGAATATCCCTAACTCTATCCCCATGTTAGATCCTTTCCCGTACGAATTAGAACTTGTTCTACTAAAGGTACTGACTAAACTCCCGGTCCTAACTCAAATTATGTCTTGAGTCTCCAATTATCAAATGCACTGAGTACTCCCCACATTTAAGATATGGATTCTCGATAAATAAATTAGGTTACTGAAAATCCGATTTAATTATCCTCTTCTCCTCGCAACCGCACCGCTTAACTTTTTGATATGCCAGATCCGAAGATCCACTATACAGGTTTAGCATAATCAAACCTATAAGCAAAGCACACGAGGGGAAACTTCTCAACCTAAATCGGACGTGGTTTTCGTCGGCTGATTATCAATTATCGGACAAATAATGCCAGTATGCAATTCATCGGTATTGTTGATCTCATGAAATCTCAACCATTGACGATTCAAAGTACTGTACATTATTTGAACACAATTAATCAATCACTTCGGGATTAAGAGCTCATGTAATACATGAGAATACGGGATGTGGATCAATTCATATAGTCAGTATAGAATCGATCATTCCGTTGATCCCGCTCAATACACTCTAAGTGTACTAACGTATCGAGCTCGAACATCGAATTTCCAAATTCTAAATTCGATCCGTTCGACCTAGCTAAAACCAGCTACTATAACGATGTATTACAATCGTACCAATGGAATGTCCGAGTCCATTGCGATTGTGAGCCTACCTGTAT
>JAOTRH010205567.1:0-11080 GCA_034768845.1 Heliamphora exappendiculata | reverse complement strand
CTTAATTTTAAATAAAATGAACAACTTATTAATTAGAATTTTTCCTCAATATAATTTTTTTCTAAATTTTTTTTTCATAACACACACACACACATATATATATATATATATGAGAAATTTCTCACGCATTTTAAAATATAAACATGAAAAATTTCTTATAGCACGTATAAGAAGTTTTTCATATCAGGTCATATTTGATGGTGGCAGTCGATTAGGTCCAAGAGGCGGGGATAGTGCTAGGACTTTTTGCTCTAATTTGCTGATGTATAAAATTCATTTTTTGTTCATTTTCTTCTATCTATGTGAGTGCTGCCATATTTTTTTTAATTATTCAATTGATTCTTGCATTAGTATATTCAGTTCCCTACTCACTACTCGCCATTAACCAGAAAAATTATTGAACAGAGGTCTTTCCATTCATTACTCATCTTTTAATGTGGTGTTGTAAAAGTAAGGAGTTCATCATGTGGTAATCTCATAAGGAAGAATTCTTACTTAAGAATACTAGGTGCTGCATAGCTTTTCTGGATGTAAAATATAACTTCTGGAAAATATTGAGAAAACTACTCTTAGTTTTTACCACATTTGCATCTCCCTTAATTCTGACATGATAATTGATTAATAAAGTATTCTTCTGCACTCTATAATTGGTTAATAAAGTACTGTCCATTTGCTCTGCACTTCTTTGGCACTTCTTTGATATGTGAGCTTTAAGTTATTTTTACTTTAATTCTGAATCTCAGCTTGCAAGGTATTTCTTTGTAATTATTTTACTATGGTCAGGCAACCCTTTTTTTTCAAGTCCTTTGCCTTGGATATTTGTTTGCATAATTCAAGTCTCCTATCCAATAGCCAAATTAAAATGTCAAACAATTCTTCAAATTTCGATTCTTTGTCTGATGATGAAGAAACCGCACTCATGTTAATAGCAGTAGGGCAATACTACGAGATGTACATAGACCATCGACTATGTCGCATGCCCATGCTACAGGGAAATGAATATGTTCTTGAAATATTGAGTGGCCACGAAAGTATGCTGGAAGAGAATTTTAGAATGGAACCGGTTGTTTTTTTAGGCTTTTGTGAAATGCTTAAATAACATATGGGATTAGTAATTCACGATACTTGACTGTGGAGAAGCAAGTACGTATTTTCTTGCTAACAGTAGGGTAGAATGAACGAAATCGAGTGGTCCAAGAGAGGTTTCAACATTCTGGCCATCCTATTTCTAAGTACTTCAATCATGTTTTGAACACCGTATACAAGATTGCACCTTTGATCATTCGCCCTCCATCGTTTGACGAAGTGCCCAATGAAATACAAAACAATAGAAAATATTTTCCATTCTTCAAAGTATATTAGAAGCAATTAATTTTTGTCTAATTATGATTAGTGTTCCCAACAATGATAACGACAAATGGCTACTAGGACTGTATTGGAGCAATTGATGGAACACACATCCATACAATTGTCCTAGTCGTCCAACAAATTCCCTATCGTGGTCGACATAGCACCACAACTCAGAATGTCATGGCGGCTTGCTCTTTTGACATGAAATTCACATATGTTTTGAGTGGTTGGGAGGGGACTGTAAATGATTCCCGAGTGTTGCTCGAGTGTGTAAACAATCCAGCAATGGGTTTTTCTATACCCTCTCAAGGTAACAAGCCATTTATCTGAATAAGTACTAGGTTATAAAATCTTTTTTCATTATTAGTTACTAAAAATTGGTCAGTAATACATTATTTCGCAGGTAAATATTACGTTGTCGACTCTAGGTATACAAATATGATTGGATTTTTATTACCATACCGAGGAGAGTGGTACCATGTCAATCATTATTGGGGACAAGGACGGTCCACGAGCATCGAAGAATGGTTCAATTATAGGCACTCGTCGTTATGCAACGCCATCGAGCGGTGTTTTGGAGTCCTGAAAACAAGATTTCCCATCTTGTCAAAAATGGCGCCATACCCATTAAAAACGCAGAAATATATTCCAACGGCATGTTGTGTGGTGCACAATTAGATACGAATACATTCCTTGAATGACAAGTTATTCATTGAATCTTTGAATGATGACAATGGGACGTCTACTTCTGTGCGAAGTAATGCCACAGGAAATACCTCCAGTAACCCTATAGATGTTGACATAAGCCAGTCAGAACTACGCCGCATGTCAACTATTCGTGATGGCATTGCTAGACAAATTTGGGAGTTGATTAATAGGCGTTAAAATTTTATATTGTAATATTGTTTGTAATATGCTTTTCTTTCTGTTTGGCACATTTCAATGACATTTAATTATCCCGTTATAACTTTTACATTGGTTTATAAATTGAAGTTATATTCGATTATATGTTGTATATGTTTTTTGTTACTTCCTATTTTGATTTTTAAATTGTATCTACCATTCAAACAATATGAGGCTTTTCTATTTTCTTACTTATAGGTATGGCACGCATTAAGAATAGTGGGCCTCCATGTAAATTTGGTGCAGTACAAATGCGTGGGTTCGTAGCCCAAACAGACTGAAACATTGGAAGGCCATTTTACCGTTGTCCAAGAGGATACGACCATGACCGTGCATTTATTTGGGTGGACGAGTACCCTTTCAAACAATATCAACCATTGTCGGCACGACGAAATCAAGGAAAAGCTCTTTTGTACAGTTGTTGTGCAAGCAACTATATTTTATGTTTCATAGTCTTCTTGTTGTTCTCATTTTTCATTTTGAAGTATGTATTAGATTAACCTTTGGTACACTAATATGCTGTGGCATATGTTTGTATTTAATAGTTCACATCTTTTATTTAATGTTTTGTAAATATAACTTGTCACTCATGTTTGCATCTTTTTCGTGTGGTTATCATCTATGCAAGAATGCGGTATTTTGTGGCAAGAAAAATAGCTGTTTGTTTTTCATGTTTGTTGGGTGTTAATTGGAACCTCTGCTGGTTTGGTTTTGTTTTGCCATTGGTGGCTGGTTTGTTGCTTTAGTTTTTCGTACTTGTTGGTTCAGTTTTGGAACCTTGTTGGTCTCGTTGGAGAGTTGTTGGTTCAGCCTTGTTGGCTCAATGTTGCTGCATGGACATTGGAGTGCTGCTGCATGGATGTTGGAGTGCTGCTACAATGGCAAAACCTTGCTGGTTTATTGGTACATTTTTTGTACTTGTTGGTTTAGTTTTAGATTGGAAACAGCATGTTTCGTGCTATTGCACGTTAGACTGAAATAGAAGTTTACTTCGGTCCATTCAAATGCACGGTGGTATCATAGATGTGCCATTAGATAATATTAGTTGTGCATTGTCCTTCAATACATAGTGGGAGCAACAAAATGGAAGCAAAGAAAAAACAAATTAATAATTTTAGTTACTAAACATGTTTATGTTTTTCCACGTTTTCAAGTTTTAGGAATCAAATGTTTTACCAAATGTATTTAATAATACAATTTTGACGAAAACATAAATGAAAATTTGTAAACAAAAATATTGAAACAAAAACGACAAAACGTAAACATTACCAAACGCTGCGTTAGTGTTTAGATTTGGGTCAACAAAATAATAGTTTATTTTGATGGAAAAATATTTGTTTTCCAACTTTAGTCCAAAAGTTTATACTGTCTAGATCTTTTTAGTGAATAAATTGTTGGAAATCTTGTGGATTTTGAACTTGGTGGAATATAATTTTTAACTAATTTTGAAGCTAAATATTTTTGAATTGAATTAATATTTTTTTTATGATTTCAAGTTCTAATATGTTTCTCTCCATGAGTAGATTAATCATAAATTTTGTGGTATTCAAAATTTTTATCGGGTGAATGAAAAATTGACTCAAAAAGTGTGCCATTAAAGTTGACAAAAGTTGGTAACTTATGCTTCATCCTACATTGGTTGGGAAAATGATTGTTGACTAGTTTATATAAGCCAAGTGTGGCCTAAGGGGTGTGCCACCATAAGGGTACCCAGTTTTGTTAATGGAAGATGATCTATCTAACGGTGGGTTCGACCCAAACTCCACATGCGTGTGCCACTCATCCAGCTCGGGCTCCGTGGCCATGGGTTGGGTTGGACCAACCCTTATCTTTTTGCGAAAAATTTATTAAAAATTTTGAGTTTAAATTATTTGAAAATTAAGTTATCGGTTTGTCCGTTGAGTTCAAAAACAAACCGTTGGAGTTTGAAATGGGTTTGCGCTTGTTGGGCGGTCCAACTTTCAGGCCGAACCGATTTCATGCATGTTCGGTCAAACCGAACAATCACCTATAGAACCTATTTAAAGGTTGTTCGATGCCAATGTGAGGCAACCAAATTCTAAAATCCTTCCCTCCTATTTTGTGCTTTTGCTGTTGTTGCATTTCTACATTTTTCTACTGTTTCATAAGAGAGAGTTTTGGAACACAGTTTGCGTTCGACGAAGCAATTTATTATTGTGCTGCTTTTGTTGCTTAAATGTTATTGTATCCTGTAAGACGTTTACTGCCAACTTGAAGTACCGTAACGAGCGCAATTTTGTCTTAAGAACATCGTTTTAAACACGAGTCTCGGTCTATCCCTGTTGTCTGTAACAAATTCTTTAATTTCAGTATTTTCAATTTAATGCTATTGGCTTTCCTACATTTCTGTGTTTTGCCTTTTGTTTTTGTTTATACTATTTTGGTACATGTTGTTTCTATTTCTGTACATGCTGTAAAAAAATAAATAAACCAGATTGCTTTCTGATTATATTTTTCTAATAATCTTAAGATGAAATTTGTTTATAATTTATTATTGCATATCTATTTTACAAAAACTCTTTAGAGATTAATTATTTTCAAAATTTGTTTGATAGTTTACATTCTGTTCTTAGTTACGAAAGTTAAAATCGTTCCGTTTATCAAATTATTTTTTGTGTTTAATTTAGTTTATTTATTCTTTTATTATTTCAGTTTAATTCTTCTGTGGATTATATCACAGTTATTGCTTTTAATCTGTTCTGTACAGATTGTGTCAAAATTAAAGTTTTATCTACATTTTTTAAAAGAAAAAATAAAGTAATTTTTTGGATTGCTAAAATAGTTTTATTTGTGTTGTTTCTATAGTAAAAAAAATATTAAAATATAGAATATGCAAGTGCTACTGTTGTTACTATTGATGTTACCTCTATTCCTATCCCAGCTACATCTTTTGTGATACTAACTGTCACTGTGACAGTTCAGGTGAATCACGAAAAAATTAAAGAAGTTCAATAGAACTAACTTTAAAAGATGGCAACAAAAAATATTGTTCCATCTGACTACTCTGAATCTGGTTAGATTTCTACGTGAGGATGCTCCGGCATTGACAAATGGTAAAACTGACCAACAAGCGGTTGTTGCAGTGGATGCATGGAAACATGTTTACTTCCTGTGCTAAAATTATATTCTCAATGGATTAGATAACACACTGTACAACGTGCATAGTCCAATCAATAAGACAAAGAAATTGTGAGAATCTTTGGACCAAAAATATAAAACAGATGATGCTCGTGCGAAGAAATTCGTTGTTGGAAAATTTTAGGATTATAAGATGATGGATTCCAAGCCAGTCGTTGGACAAATTCAGGATCTCCAACCTATCCTGCATGATATTCATGCAGAATGTATGCTTTTGAGTGACTCATTTTAGGTTGCTGCTGGTATTGAAAAATTACCTTAGGGATGTAAGGATTTTAAGAATTACTTGAAGTATACACACAAGAAGATGAAATTAGAGGAGCTGATTGTTTGATTGAGAATAGAAGCAGACAACCACAAGTCTAAGAGAAAGATTGAGATGGAGTCCAAGGCCAATGTTGTGGAACAGGCGCCTAAAGTCAACAATAAGAAGAGAAAGCATGTCGGTGACAAAGGCGGGGACTCTAAGAGATTCAAATTCAAGGGCAAGTGTTACATCTATGACAAGCCTGGGCATCAAGCAAAGGACTGTCGCAGCAAGCATAAGAAGAATTCTCAAGCCAACATGACCGAAGTGTACAACCTTTCTACTGGGGTGGATGACATCAGTCTTTCCGCCGTTATGTGTGAAACAAATCTTATTGAAAATCTTAGAGAATGGTAGGTGGACACTGGAGCTACTCGCCACATTTATTTAAACCGAAGGATGTTCTCAACCTATTAGGTGATAGATAGAGAACTGCTGTATATGGAGAACTCTTCTACCTCCAAGGTGGAAGGTCAAGGAAAGGTGATACTAAAGATGACTTTGAGGAAGGAATTCATGCTTAACAATGTGCTACATGTGCTAGGAATTTGCAAGAATTTAGTTTATGTGTCTCTGTTAAGCAAGAATGGGTTTAAGTTAGTGTTTGAGTCTGACAAATTTGTGCTCACAAAAGGTGGGATATTTGTGGGTAAGGGGTATCAGTCAGATGGTCTATTCAAACTGAATGTAATGGTTATTGTACCACATGTAACTATGAATAAAATTGAATTTTCTTCTACTTATATTGTTGAGTCATCTTTATAGTATGGTAGATTAGGACATGTTAATTATAATTCTATGCATAGATTAATTAACAGTAATTGCCCACCTAAATTTAATATTGTTCCGAATAACAAATGTGAGATTTGTGTAGAGGCAAAATTAGCTAAGGCTACTTTCCATTATGTTGAAAGGAATACAGAGTCTATTTAATTCACAGTGATATATGTGATTTTAAATTAATTTAAACAAGAGGAGGTAAAAAATATTTTATTATTTTTATTGACGATAGTACTAGATACTGCTACATCTATTTGCTTAGGAGTAAGGATGAAGTCTTAAAAATATTTATACATTACAAAAATGAAGTTAAAAATCAACTTGGGAAAAAGATCAAAGCTCTAAGGAGTGATAGAGGTGGTGAATATGAATCGCATTTTGGTAAATTCTATTCACAACATGGCATAATTCATCAAACAACTGCTCTCTATTCTCTACAGAAAAATAGTGTTGCTGAACAGAAAAATAAAACTTTAAAAGATATAATGAATGCTATGTTGATTAGTTTTGGACTACCTCAAAACTTGTAGGGGTAAGCTGTTCTTTCAGCTAATTATATTTTTAACAAGATACCACACAAGAAGGCGAATAAGACACCTTATGAATTGTGAAAAGGTCGAATGTGTACCGAAAATTTTTTAAGAGTGTGAGGATATTTGGTAAATGTAGCAGTGCCTACACCAAAGAGGTCAAAATTGGAACCTAAAATCGTTGACTGTGTATTCAATGGTTATGCTAACAATAGTAGTGCATATCGGTTTCTGATTCACAAATTTAAAATTCAAGATATGCATGTTAATACTATTATTGAGTCGAGGAATGCGGTGATCTTTGAAAATATGTTTCCTTGTAAATTTGGACAAGAGACAAGTTCTATAAACATAACTTATGACACTGCTCAAAGTAATGATCATGATGAAAACCAAGATGGAGATGATAATGAAGAACCCAAACGTACTAAACGGGCTAGAATTTCTAAATCATTTGATCTAGATTTTCTAACCTATTTGTTTAAAAATGAATCTCGAACTTATAAGGATGCATTGTTTAGTGCTGAAGCTCTTTTATGAAAAGAGACAGTGAACAGCAAGATTGAGTCCATCCTTCAGAATCATCTATGAAAACTGGTGAATTTTTCATCTGGTTGTAAAGTCTTGGATATAAATGGATATTCAAGAGAAAAATAAAAGCGAATGGATCTATTGACAAGTATAAAGCAAGACTTATGGACAAATGATACATACAAAAAGAAGGTCTTGATTACTTTGACATATATTCACCGGTTATAAGAATAACGTCTATACGTATGCTAATTTCCATAACTGTGTTATTTAATCAGGATATATATTAAATGGATGTGAAGACGGCATTCTTGAATGGTGAATTAAATGAAGAGATTTATATGGAACAATCGAAAGGGTTTGTTGTTATTGGATAAGAGAACAAAGTTTGTAAACTTGTCAAATCCCTTTATGATTTAAAACAAGCGCTAAAGTAATGGCATAAGAAATTTGACAATACTATGATGCCAAATGATTTTAAGACAAATGAATGTGACAAGTATGTATATGTTAAAAACACAGAGATATAATATGTCATCGTCTACCTTTATGTTGATGACATGCTCATCATAGGTAGTGATGATCAAATGATCAAATCTATAAAGAAAATGTTGAACAAACAGTTTGACATGAAAGATTTGGGAGTGGTAGATGTTATTTTGAGAATGATAATTTCTAAAACATCGGAGAGATATGATTTGTCTCAATCACATTACATTGAGAAAATACTTGGTAGATTCTCCTAGGATGACGATCGTCCAGCGAGGACGCCGGTAGATATAAATCTACATATATCCAAAAATACGGGTGAAAGCATATCTCAACTGGAATATTCCAGGATTATTGGGAGTTTACTGTACTTAATAAACAGCACATGATCGGATATAGCGTATGCAGTAAGTAAATTAAGTAGATACACAGATAACCTAAGGTCAGACCACTGGAAGGCTATAGTTCAGGTTATTAGATATCTAAGATATACCCGTAATTACGAATTGTGTTATATAAGATATCTAGATGCTCTTGAAAGCTATTATCATGCCAATTGGATATCTGATACAAAAGACTCAAAATCTACAGGTGAATATGTCTTCACTCTTGGAGGTGCAGCTATATCATGAAAAACTCCCAAACAGACATGCATCGCTAGGTCAACAATGAAAGTTGAGTTCATAACTTTAGATAAAGCTGGAAAAGAAGCAGAATAGCTATGCCATTTCTTAGAAAATATTCTAGTATTGCCTAAACCAATGCCCGTAATTTGCATTCATTGTGATAGTTAATCTGCAATTAGAAAGGCACAGAGTAATTTGTATAATGGTAAATCACGACATATACGTCGTAGACACAATATCATTAAACAAATGCTCTCAAGTGAAATTATATCAATTGAGTACATAAGGTCAAAAGATAATATTACGGATCCGTTAATCAAATGTTTGACCAGAGAGCAAGTGAATTGTTCATCGAGGAGAATGGGACTAAAGCCTATTACTAAAGAAACACCTTAATGGAAAGCTGACTGGTGATCCCAAGATCTAGTTTCAATAGGATAATCGAATTATGTGTGACTCTAAGGGGATCATTAAGGAGATTAACTCATACCAATTTCTATAATAAAATAGTGATGTTTGCAGCACAATTAAAGATAAACTATGTTTTTAATGATTCTTATACCTTGGATATCCAAGTGGGGTATGACAGGATACTCTTAATAAGAATCGCTCATAAGAGTGTGAACTGGGTTGGTTCTATGAAAATTGTTAAGGCTAAAATCTCTAGAGCACTCATAAATGATCAGGCATATTTAGGGCTGAAATGAACACAACCGTGAGAATCAAGTTGTGTTAGAAAGATTCTGTGTAAATCCTATTGTTTTGGCTTACATAAACGGCTGAACAGTTCAAGATATCATGTTCACTGATTAGCTAGTAAGTCCAATAATTTCTCACAAGGCAAAGTTCAAAGCCAAAAGTTACTTATCCTATGCATAATTCTTCTTTTATTGAACTCTCTTTGTGTTCGCATCTTGTTGTATTTTTTTCATCAAATTCCATTCATGTGGGGGATTGTGGGAATTTTTTTTGGTTTTGAACTTGGTGAAACATGATTTTTAACTAATTTTAAAACTAAATATCTTTGGATTTGATTAATCTTTTTTTATGATTCTAAGTACTAATATGTTTATCTCCATTAGTAGATTAATAATGAATTTTGTAGTATTCAAAACCGTTAACGAGTGAATGAGAAATTGACTCTAAAATTGTACCATTGAAGTTAGCAAAAGTTAGTAACTTATGTTCCATCCCACATTGGTTGGGAGAATAGTCGTTGAGTGGCTTATATAAATCAAGTGTGGCATAAGGGGTGTGCCCCTTAGGGGTACCCAATTTTGTGAATGGGGGAGGATTTACCCAACAGTGAGTTCGACTAAAACCCCATACGTGCGGGCCGCCACCGTTGCCCGTTCGTTCGGCCGATCGATCGTGTCAGGCCTAGCCGAGGTCAGGCTCGGGTCCATGGGTTGTAGGTTGCGGGCTAGATCAGATCAACTCTTATCTTTTTGGGAAAATTTTATTTAAATTCATGAGTTTCGAATAATTTAATTATTTAAATTATTTCAAAATTAAGTTACTGTTATTACCGGTTTGTCCGTTGAATTAAAAAACGAACCGTTGGAGTCAGAAATGGATTTGCGCCTGTTGGGTGGTCCAATCATTAGGCCGAACTGGTTTCATGCACGTCTGGTCAAACTGAACTGTCACTTATGGAGCCTATTTAAAGGTTGTTCACTGCCAGTTTGAGGCAACCAAATTCTGAAATCCTTCCCTCCTATTTTGTGCTTCTACTGTTGTTGCATTTCTAAATCTTCCTGCTGTTCCGTAAGAGAGAGTTTTCGAACACAGTTTGCGTTCGCCGAAGCAACAGGTTGCTGTGCTATTTCTGTTGTTTGAAGATCGTTGTATCTTGGGAGACGTTTGCTACCAACCTGGAGCACTGTACCGAGAGTAATTTAGTCTTAATGACATCGTGTTAAACATGAATCTCGTTCTATTTCTATTGTCTGTAACATGTTCTTTAATTTTGGTATTTTCAATTTAATGCTATTGGCTTTCCTGCATTTCTATGTTTCGTCTTTTGTTTTTGTTAATAAAATAACAAAAAAAGTTTTCGAATTTAGCCCAAACGCAGGCTTCTTGCAGTTAAATTGCACTTCTATTTCCACGTTTTATGAACCAAAAAGATCAATGCCACTTCTATTTTTCAAAAAAGAAAAAAGAATCAAATTTTAAAAAATTATATAAGATGAAAAAACACTACTTAAAGACCTTTTAATAATATTTTTTTTCATTTTTGTAAATTATTTCCAACTTTAGCCCAAACTAACATAATTTTAAATTACTCTAATCACGAGATAAAAAAACAAAACAAAAATTGGAAAGTTTAGATCAAATATTTTTTAAAAATAAAACCACTTGAGCAAAAACAATTTCATACATTATTGAATCGAGGGGCCATT
>JAOTRH010205556.1:0-11081 GCA_034768845.1 Heliamphora exappendiculata | reverse complement strand
AATTGCAATTGAATGGCCAATTCAATTGTAATTGATCCAGCTATTGAAATCTGAATTTCAATGGCTAATGAAATTCATAGATTCCAACAGTAATAAATTCTGACTATTAAGAGTTTAATTTTGATAATTTAAAATTTAATTCTTATTGTTATTATTAGTTAATAGAGTTGCTTTTATAAAGATGTTTTTTGTAAGTATGGTTCGGTTTTTCTAATTGAGATAAACTCGGAAATTATTCTTTTTACCAAGATATAAGAAACAAAAAAATTATTTTTGTGAGAAATTGTTTTCAACTTCGTTTAGTTTTGATTTTTTTATTTTCTAGATACATCTTGCTAAGATGAACTGGATAAAAAAAAGTTGATCAAAATATAAAAAAATTAATAAAAAAAACTCTTATAATGAAATCCTAAGAAGCAATCGAAACATCACATAATAGAATCATTGTAATTTGAAGCTTTCGGAGAGACCTACTAACCGTTGGGAGGGACCTTGCTGTCCCTAAGTACAGCAGGACCCTGCTGTGAGGGTCATTTGAGCTTTAAAATAAATTTTATAATTTAGTTGAAATCATTTATTATTTTGTATTTGATATATATTTAATATGTATAAAAAATTAGATTAATTAGACATTGTTATTCATATAATTAAATCATATTTGTTTTCAAATAAAATAACTAAATTGTAAGATTTTAAAAATAAAATGTAAGTTAAATTTGTACCGATTATATGTATAACGATGTCTGATTGAGCTCATTTTTTATGCAAAATAAATACTCATCAAATATAAAATAATAAATTATTTTAATCAAATTGTAACATTTATTTTGATACTCAAATGACCCTCACAGCAGGGTCTTGCTGTGCCATGGGACAGTAGGGACCCTGCACCCCTAGTTGTTTTATGCTACATTTGCTTAAACAAAAGATATTTTTTAGGGTAAATTACACTTACACTCCCTAGATATTTTTAAAATAATACTGTCTACCTCTTTAATCACAAAAATGTCACTGTACCCCATTGTCAGCTAACTCCGTTAACTAAGAAAGTTAAATGACGTTTATACCCTTAAATCCCTAACAATTCGCTAGCGGCAAAAACTTTTCATCTCCTCTGCTCTCTGCTCTCTCTCATCTTTGCTATCTCATCTCTCACTATCCCTCTACTCTTTATCATCTCTGCTCTCTCATCTCTCTCTCTCTCTCTCTCTCTCTCTGCTCTTTATCATATATGCTCTCTCATCTCTTTCTCTCTTTCCCTTTGCTCTCTCTCATCTCAACTGCGCGGTGGCGTGCGGTTTCTCACATCTCTGCTATCTCGTCTCCCTTTCTCCCTATGCTCTTTCCCATCTCTGCTATTGCGGCGGTGGACGGCGGTAGGTGAGACTGGTGCAAAACCCTAAACCTGTTCGCCCCACCACCCCATTCGCCGCACCACCCCGTTCGCCGCACCATCCTGCACAAAGCCCTAAACCCATTTTCCAAATCAGAATCCACTCCCAAATCCCCTACTTCCCAAATTTCTATATATGCGGGTCATGCAGTGGTGTGGTGGTGCGGCGCGGAGGTTGTGTTCAATCGAATGGGGCGACAGTGGTAGTGGTGACATTATCGCTGTGGTGGGGCGGTGATGGTGGTGAGGGTTTGGGGTGGTGCGGCGAACGGGTTGAGGTTTTTGAACGGGTTTTTGAGCATGGTGGTGCGGTGAACGGGGTCAATCGAACGGGTTTTTGTGTGGTGGTGCTGCGGTGGTGGTGAGGGTTTTTGGGGATTTGGGGGATTTAGGAGTGGATTCTGATTTGGAAAATGGAGAAGATCGAACATGAACTTTTGTCGTCGTCGTGTCAAGGCACCGCCGACAGTGGTGTTGCTGTTGACGGTGGTGGCGGCAGGCTTGGCGGTGGGGGGAAGAGGCAAAACCACTTAAGGGTATGTTTTGAATTATATTTTTGTTTTAGCCTACTATCAAACGGTTGAGTAACGGATAAAGGATGAATCCAAGTGTTATTTATTTTTTAAAGTAAATGAGTGACAGTGATATTTTTATAATTAATGGGTAGATAGTAATATTTTAAAAATATGCAGGGTATAAGTGTAATTTATCTTTTTTTTAAAATAATGTATTCAGATGTCGATCACGAGTTCAGGTTAACTCTTTTCCCATGGAGTGAGCTTCTCATCCACACGATTCACATGGAATGAGTCTCTCATTAAATGCGCACGCAGAGCATGGAAATTGAAAAGATAGCAAAGAGCCAATAGGGGCATGGCACGAGCATGAAGGGTTAGTCGGTGAGCAATGGTGTCCCATCAAAGAATGACTTAGATGGCCATCAGAGAATGACTGAGAAGGTACTGACTAGGCTTATACTTTCAAATTCAAATATGTTTTAGAATATGTTTACGCTCGATTCACAATTCTGTAAGAGTAGAAGGTACTGACTTAGAAGATAACAAGTTCAGAACATAAATCACTGTCTCTAATGCAAGTCTCCAAAACGAATCGGATAATCTTGAATAATTCATCACTGACCTTATCATCTCTATAAGAGTAATATTCATTCTTTCTGCTACACTATTTTGCTGCGGAGAGTCTAGTACAGTCAACTGGGGTATAATTTCCTCTAACAACTGGTAATCCTTAAACTCTCCAAAGAGATACTTCCCGCCACGGTCAGATCATAGTGATTTGATACTTTTAGCCAGACGCATCTTCGCTTCCGCCTTGAATTCTTTGAGTTTCTCAAAGCATTCAAACCTACGGTATATCGGATAAATGTATCAACACCTTGAGTAGTCGTCAATGAAACTGACGAAGTACTCAAAACTACCTCTAATCTGAATAGTCCTAGAACCACATACATTAGAATGAACCAATTTCAACGATTCTTTAGCTCAATAATCTTTGGCAAAAAATGGCCTCTTGATCATCTTACGATCTAAGTAGGATTCACAGATTGAAAGTGCCTCTACTTCTAATGAACTCAAAGGTCTATCTTCTACCAGTCTATTTATCATTTTTAGATTAATATGATTTAAGCGTAAGTGCCCAAAAAATATTTGATTTATTAAAGAAGAAAACCTTCTCTTATATAATAAATTAGATGTATTATTCAATTCAGTTAGTTGTAGAGTAAGAGAGATGTGAGATATAACATAAAGATATTCATCTACCAATGTATAAGAATAGATAACCCATTTATTATCCTTAATAACCATAGAGTTATTAAAATAAACTAAATATTCGTTTTTAACCAATATAGGAACGAAAACTAAGTTCCTTCTAATGGAAGATACACAAAGACAATATCTTAAAAACTCGATCTTCACTAAAACTGAAAGTGACATCTCTCACTGCAACTGCAGTCACCTTTGTATTATTATCCATATATAAGTAAATTTTTTCATCACTAAGTTATTAGATTTTTTGGAACCTCTACAATGAATTGCGAACCTGATTAGTGGCTCTCGTATCTACACACCAGGTACTGGTAAATAACATCGCTAAATATGTTTTCACAATTAGTGAATAGAAATTACCTTGTTAGTTTTTCTTTTTGAGTAATATTGGACATTATTTTTTTCAACGCCGTGTCTAGTTGGAGTGAAAATATCTGATTTTTGACTTTTTCACACAAGTTCGTAGCCCGCTAACTATCTTGGAAACCACGTCACCTTGTTTCTGAACCCTTTTTTTCTTTACGCCTTTTACCCTAGAGGAAGAACTTTTTTCAGAAATAAACATATTTTCTGGCATTAAAGAAATACCCTTAGTAGTTAAAATTATATCCAAGTTACATTTTCACTCAACAAAATTCGATCCCGTTAATTTATTCTTTTTAAGTATGTTAATCAATGGATTAGACGTCATTTTAATCCTAAAAATTATATAATTAAAATAACTGTTAATTATGACAAGCAAAATTTTGAATTTATTTTAAAATTAGTTCTCTCTACCATTTTAAAAAAATTCGCCAACAGCCTGGTACCCTGTGAATAGTATACACAGATGGGAGAACGTCTACTATCCATCTTTGTCTAGACAGGTAAATTCCTATTAATTTTACTACTTAGACAATAACTATGCCAAGTAAAATTAAATAACTGACATAGTTTTGGTCTAATAAATTATAGCAGTGACTCAGATAGAGAGAATACTATTTTTTACAGTTAAGTGTTAACCACCACCTAATCCCAAATTAATCATTTCGCAATGAACCATTTAAGTGGAGAAGTGATCCACACTAACAATTATCCAGAATCATCCTTAAAAGAGATTTGTACTGGTGATTCCATAATTAATCTTGTCGATGGGGAGAAATGCCATATTGCCAACACACAGAATTAATTATATCACCTACGAACTAAGGATGGAGACCGTGAAATTTTTCTGCGAATAAATATCTTCTCCTATTTAGATTTTGAAAACATTTGTTAGCGTTATAAAAATTCGTATAATTAAGTTTTCCTTGTTTAGGTAATTAATCAAAATAACAAATAATTTACACCTTCTAATAAATCAAAATAACAAATATTAAATATACGCAAATAATTTGCCTCGTTTGCCTCTTCGTCTGCTCCTTCTTCAACGGCCTCTTCTTCTTCATAAACTAACCGCTCATCCGGTAACATCCACGCCAACGAAAATAAATCTATCGAGTCTTGTTCTTCAACAAGTTCTTCCTCTAGGTCAGAGTCTTCAAGTTCAAGTTCTTCTCGTGGTTCTCCAGCCGACTCAGTATCTGACGCCATCCTAAGATGAGAGACGATCAGGAAGTGAAACTTAAGGTGAATTTTATGTTTTTAGAATTATAAGTGATAAATTAATAATATAGACACTTTACAGAGTTTTTACGCTACAGAACTCGTAGTATCCCATAACCCTAGGCATGAAGATTCACTACGTCTATCGGGTCTTGTTTTTCAACAAGTTCTTCCCCTAGGTCTAGGTCTCCAGGTTCAGGTGCTTCCCATGGTTCTCTAGTCGGCTCAGCGCCGAAAGCCACCTTAAGATGAGAGACGATTATGAAGAGAAACTTAAGGTAAGAAATTTAAATTTTTATAATTATATGTGATAAATTAATAATATAGACATTTTACAAAGCTTTTACACTACAGAATTCGTAGTCTCTTATAAGCCAAGGCCTGAAGGTTCACTAAACATAGGCTCTGATACTAACTGTGGCGCCCCGTCTGCCGGGCACGTTGGAACATACATAAGTATAAATAAATGAAATATTTTAGCCATTTATTCATAGTTACGCATCATAAGTATTACATCATTAAGAGTTCCAATCTCGATCCTGTCTGGCGTTGTGGCAAAAAGTTGGTTTGCTTTCTGTTGGGTAGGATCGCCCGATTGGTTGTCTACGTGGGTTATATAAAGTGCTAGCACATCATCTAATGAATCAAAATAATGAATATTAAATATACGTAAAAAATAATTATTTCAAGATTAATAGCACAAGCGCTCATAATAACCTCGTGATGTAAATTAATTTATATAGTAAGTATAAAATTATTTATCCCAACGTGGTACTGCTCAATAAACACTAAGTGTAGTAGCATAGTGACTCAGAACAATAGACGACGACGCTATTATCTGTTTCTCGTAACCAAGATAAACCTATTAAAACTCAATACTACAGTTGTACCGATGGTTTGTCCAATTTCATCTAAATTGTGAATAACAAATTTATATTTTACAAAAAATTATAATCTGGTCTTCTGTGTATAATATATACTCTACACACCAGATTAAATACTGTACAAAATAAAAGCACATCTATGCATAACATTTAAAGAAATGATATTGCATACATTATGTGGCGTTGGGATTTGGGGGTTAAAAATGAAAAAATTTAAAGATATTTTGAAAAATATTTTAAACACCTTGAAAATCATATTTTAAAAATTTATTTTGTTGAAAATAGAGTTGCCACTTAATTTTTAAAAAAAATTAAGAAAAATAAAATTAGCTACTGATCTTGAAAACGTTAACCAGATAAAAAAAGAGATTCATGTGCTAAAGTACGAATCGAAAAAGGTGTTAGGCACCCCGTTCATCCAACCGTAAGGTTGGCCTCTACTAATTATCATTGGTTCATTAATATAATTTTTCAAATGCATACACATAAGAAAAATTAGGGTGAGGAGAGAACATCTAAAATCAAGTATAGAAAAATACATAAAATATGTACATAATACTCCAAAATAAATAAATGTCAAAAGAAAATTTTCAAATCCTATAATATGCAATTTCTATCTAAAGGATACATGAAACATATCCACATGCAATATTGTCAAAAATGATTTAAATTATTATAATATGCAAAATAATAAAACATATTATAAGTTACCAAAACTACTTAAACATGAATTTGCCATAAAAGAAAGAAAAATCAAACTATTCTAAACATGCTTTCAAATAAAGAAAAACTAAAACTTGCGTTTTATTAAAATTAACTAGGTTAACCTCAATGTGATGAATTAAAAAAGAAATAAAAAATAAAAAATAAAAAATGCATAAAAGAGAAAAATGTTATATTAAAAGAAAGACTGCTTAACAAAGAAATTTAAAATAAGAATTTTGCAATAAAAGAAAATTTAAAGATTTAAAAAAAAAAAAAAGAATTTGACAAGATATGAAGGGTAGAAAATATTATTAAGAAGAAATTTTAATTATTTACATAAAAGATAAAAATAATAAGAATAAAAGAACATTAAAAGATATCTTCATATTTTTTGTGCTTTTTGTTATTAATAGAAGGAAAGAAAAAAAAATATTATGAGAGACAAGTTAAGAAAATTTAGCTATTAACATTTAAAAGAGAATAAATGAGAAGAAAAAAAAAGAAAAGAAAAGAATAATTGAGTGTTTTTATGAGAGAAAATTTTGAATTACTTAAAAAAAATTAGTTTAAAAGCCATTTTGTGATTTTTAAGTTTAATGAAAATAGATAAAATTGAGGATAAAAAAAATAAAGTTATAAAAAAAATAAAAATAAAATTTTATAAGTACTAATACTAGAAAAAAAGAAATGCTAAATAGAATTTTATGAAAAAACTAAAGCTAATAATAATGGAAAAGAAAATTACATTAATGAAAGAAAAACTAAAAAAAATATTGAATTAAATTAATATTTAAGCTAATATTACTTAGGTTGGTGTTAGCAAAATAACATTAAACTAAAATTTAAAAAAAATGCTAATACAAGAAGAAAAAAAAAACTTAGTACAAGAAAATAAAATGCTATTAAAGTAAAATATAGACTAAACGGAAAAATTATATACTAGAATATTAAACAATTAAAAAAAAGAATAAAATGCTAGGAAAAGAACATTACACTAGAGAAAAAAAATAAGTAATGCGCTAATAAGGAAAAATTAATGCTAATGAAGAAAATAAAGAACCAAAAAAAAAAATTAAATTAAAAGAAAATAAAATATTACCACTAAAGAAAAGGAAATGGAACATTAAAAAAATTACATTAAACTAAAAAAATAAAAGGTTACATTGCAAAGAAAATGAAGTGCTTGAAAAGTAAATGACATCATTTACTAAACGAAGGCTAACATGAAAATTAAGTTAGAAAAATAATTAGAATACTAGTAAAGTAAAACTAAGCTAACTAAAAAAAAAGAAAAATAAATGTTAGAATATGGAATTAACATAAAAGAAAGAAAATAAAAAGAAATGTAATAGTAAAAATTAAATGGGTGTAATATTGGCGATTACAACCATTTTCATGTAGGTGCCTTAATTATAACGATCAACAACATTGATTAGTTATAACCGTTGATAATGTTTGTACTAAGTTGATGAATTAATGAAATGCAACAATATACTAAAAATACAATGAAAATAATAACTGAAACTTTTAAAAGAATAACCCAACTACGTTGAACAATAATTAATATTGTAAATACTAAACAAAATTGAAAATAATCGAAAAACTTTGAAATAGAAATTAACTCCATCGCTCAAATAGAGAGAAGTGGAGTTTAGAAAGATCGGGAATCTAGGCGCGGTACCTGGATTGCCGAAAAATTCTCAAGTCAGGAAATGTGCTCCAATTGTCCAATCATCGGGGGGGGTGATCTAAGCAACGTAGGCTTCAATGTAGGTATGGGAGATTAGGGATTCAGTATCTCGGCAGGGTTTCGGTGTCAGGGCTCAGGATCGCTCGGTATATCAGCAGAATCTCTCTCACTCAAAATTCGTACTGAAAACGTACGTCGGGGTACAGTATTTATTGAATTCTTCAACAAATGGGGATTTGACACGTTTTGGGACACGTCAAGCCATTTGATACTGGCAGCCGCCATAATGCAAGTTGGCGGCCGCTGGGTTGGAAAAGGTTCCACAAGGTTCTATTGGCGGTCGCCACAACGTGAGTTGGCGGCCGCCACTTTTGGCTAGGGTTTCCAAGAGGTTCTATTGACGGCCGCCATAATAAACATGGCGGTCACCACTTCTGACAATGACTTGGGCAACAAGTTATCGATGGTTTGGTACAATTTTATTGATTTTGGAGATTTTGTAGGTTTTGGATGACTGGGTTCAAATACCGAGTTTGGATCAATTTTTGAGGGTCGTACTGAGGCACTATTCATCATGTTTTCATCATCGAATTCGCCTAAGATTAGGCAAGGTCAAATTAGGGTGTCTACACGTTACTCATTAAAATTCTCATAAAATAAAAAAAATAA
Source organism: Heliamphora exappendiculata (assembly GCA_034768845.1). NCBI lineage: Eukaryota > Viridiplantae > Streptophyta > Magnoliopsida > Ericales > Sarraceniaceae > Heliamphora > Heliamphora exappendiculata. The sequence goes on along the minus strand of JAOTRH010205556.1, from coordinate 2,369 downwards.
TTTTACTAAAATAAAATTAAATACTAAAACTAAATAAAATTTATGATTTTTAGTATAAAACTCTGACACAGAGGCAGTTGAATCACCATCAGGGTCAGAGTGTTAGGAGTGGTTGACCTTACCCTATACGCGACCTAGAGGTAAGTAGACAATATAATAAACAGCAACCATGATAGTCATGATTCGTTATTGTCAAGCTTTAGAAGTTAAGAATGGGCATAGAAAGGACAACCCGGCCCAATTCGGGCTAGATTGAGGCAAGTAACCCGTTTTGGGACTAACTCCATTTGTCCCTATAAAAGGAAGATAACTAGCAGCAAAGGTATGCATTATCAATTACTCAGACAAAATTCTGTTAAAATTATTTCTCAAGCCTTTCCCTCTTTATACCTAACTCTAAGCCGATCGTTGATGGGTCTACCGATAAAATCATCGGCAGGGTATCTCACCATTTTCTTGTTTAACTACATGTGGACGATATATCGAACTTGACTGACCAACGTGGATGGGAACCGTATATCCTAATTTTTTAATACTCTACAATTTGGCACCATTTGTGGGAAAACTACAAAGAACGTCTTGATGGCCAACCAAGAGAATCACACCTACGACAAACGAAGAGAGCATCCTATACTTTATGCAAAAATATCACACACTATGCATCATCTAATGAGTCACCGAATAAGGAGGCAACTGGTCCATTTTAAAATCCATATTGGTGGTTCGAGAGTGGACTGAAGAAGGGAGGAGATCCACAATGGGAGCTCCTATCGGACCACACCACCTCTGGCAGACTACCCACCCCGTTATTCTCTGCAGTGATTGCTGGAGCAATACTAGGACGAAATTGACAGGCGTAACCAGTAGTTGAACCGGCTCCAAATGGAATTGGGAACACCCAGAGTTCGTCTGGACCAAAGACGCTCAGTAGAAGTTCAAACGGATCCCCTCGATCTAGCCAAGGTGCAAGTGGACAACTTGATTAACATTAGCCTAGCCAGAGTGCAAGAGGGATATAACCCTCCACCGGGGAGTAGAGATGTGGCTTCAGATAGAAGTCGTGTATCTAGGTCCAAAAGAAGAAGGCCTGGGCAAACACAAACTTCTAACAACACCCATGCCTCAGTGGCCAACCCACAAATGCGATGAGTTCACCAAACAAGGTGTGAGCTCGAGCAGAACGCTGAGAAAGAAGACCTCAAGTAGTGGCTACACCTCCAGCTCAAGGGAAGGCTCCAGCCCTCATCTGGAAGGTCAACCAAAGACGTTGCACGACGAGCACATGAGCAAATTTTGGCTTTTCATTTTACAAGGGAGGTGGACGGAATGGATTCCCCCCAAAAGTTCTATTCTCCTAGGTTCAACTTATACGATGGGAAGATGGATCCCATGAGCTAGATCAGACATTTCAGTTAAATGATGACCCTTTGGAATGAAAATAATTCTCTGATGTGTAGGGTGTTTCCTTCTAGCCTTGGTGAGGTTGCACTGATGTGGTTTGACAAACTTTCAGCTGGATCGGTGGAGAGCTGGAAGCAGTTGGCCATGCTCTTTGTTACAAGATTCATCACAAATAGTTGATAGCCCATAGAGATTGACTCACTACTTAACCTCAAGAAAAGGGAGATTGATAGCCTCAGATCCTATGCACAACATTATTGGGAGACATTAAACAAAAGTTTTCTTACATATACAAATGTCAATCACAAATTTAGGTACACGAGATGTAAGCCTCTCGTCCACACCCTTAACATAGGATAAGTCTCTTGTTATTTACATGAGAGAAGTGTATCTGAGTTTATATTCATAATTTATGCACTTAACTTTTTTGTTAGGAAAAAATTAGTGAAAAATCTCCCCTCTGATCTCTATGGGATGGTCAACGAGTTTGAATTTTTAATAGAAACTTTTTGTTTATCTTATTTTTATGTTTTTTTTCTAAGACATACATATTTAAGTTATATATATATATATATATTATAAATTTTTAACAATTTTAATTTACTTATTTTTTTATAACACGGTCTATCTAACTAGAAGAAAATCAATTGTAGGAGGAAAAATAATGAAATGTTAAATCCTTTAATTACTAGGAATTCAAGTAAACAAAAAATTCCCTGGTTATTACTCCTTTAATACCATTTAAAGTTTGAATATGAGAGAAGTGCAGCCCCACCTAAATAACTTCGGTAATTGATTTCGAAAAGAAAATGCCCATAGATCTCTTCCCTTTAAAAATTTAAAGGTTTTTAGTTTTTTAGCATTTTTTTTTTGTTTTTTTTAACGTAAAAATAGATATATATATATATATTATAAAAATATCATAACTTTTATTATACACATATATTTTTTTATAAAAATTATATTTT
>JAOTRH010205545.1:0-11081 GCA_034768845.1 Heliamphora exappendiculata | reverse complement strand
GATATGATATCATCATCTTCTCTGCAAATCAAATCCAACCGTCGGATACCCACTTTTTGTTCATCCTTTTTGTTGTTTTCTCTCTCTTAATAATTTCTTCTTCTGGCTCTGGAGATTATACCTTCTCTCTGTTCTTTCCTCTGTTTTTTGTTTTTGTTCTCTCTCTCTCTCTCTCTCTCTTTTCTGAACGTCCATGGCGGATTCTACAGTTCAAACCCATCAAAACCAGAGAAGCAACCATGGAAGCACCACTGAAGTAAGCAGGAGAGAGATTGAAGCCGCCATTGCCAAAGCAGTGGAGCTCAGAGCCCTCCATGCTGCTCTGATGCAGGGAAGCAGCCCAGTCAATCTCAGATACCCACCATCTGCTTCCCCTCTTCCCTGCCATGCTTCTCACTTCTCTGCCCTAGATTACCCTGTTTTCACACCTGTGAGTTTTCTTCTCTCTCTCCCTCAATTCAGTTCAAAGCATACATAGCTTAGCATGTGTTTGAGATGTTTAAAAAGTAAATTTAATAACACGTTTGGTTATATTTATAAAAATTATATTTAATTTTTTTTAAAAATTGAGAAGAATTTTTATAATATTTTAAAAGAAAAAATGCGTTTGGTAATTAAAGTTTAGAATTATTTTTCAGTGCATTAAATCCTACGAAAATAAAGAAGAAGAACAATTTTAAATCGTTTTTAAAATTTTCACTTTTTAGCTCCTCTTCTTAACTCAATTCTTTAAAAATAGTCTTTTGAAAATTATTCACAAATGCGTTTTATGTATTTTTGGAGAATGCTTTTGGAAAAAATAAAAACAAGAGTACCAAAAAAAAGTTAATGCTTGAGATAATTTATTTAGGTAGCTTTTTAATTAAAATATTTAATATTTTTTTATTATTTATTTTTAAATTATAATGTTTGGGAGACTAATAGCTATTTTTTATTTTTGAGAGTAGTGTGTATTTTTTAATTAAAAATATTATAATTATTTTATTTAAAAAAAATTAAAGTATTTGAGATGTATAAAAATTTTATTTCTTAAAAAAATAAAAAAAATTAATAAGCACTTTAAATATGTAAAAATACACTGACTTAAAAATTATTTAAAGTAAAACTTTTTAAAAGATGCTAAACAGAGACAGACTTATTACAATGATTATGAATGTATTCTAATTTCTTGTGGCAATCATTGCCAGCCTTGTTATTCTTCTCAAATTTTAGCCTTTTTTATTTTTTATTTTTTTTATTCATCTTATAAAAACTAATAAAAAATGTTAAGAAAAGGTAAAAGTGTTTTATTAAAAAATAAAAAAAATTAGATAAAATGAACAAAACAAAATAAAATATACTAATAAGTGAATATGTTAGACCAAACTTTATTAAAATTGTCTTTGAATCATGTATTTTGTAATGACATTTACTGTAGAAAGGAAACAGAGAATTAAAAGAAAAATCAAATTACCTTTTTCACCCTTTTTATTTACATTTTTATTTTCTCCAAATCTATGAATTGTTTAGACTTTTTTGGGTACTTCATTTTCTTTTTAACATTTTTAGTTCTAATTAAATTGAGCATTTGAATTTTCTTTTCTTATTATATATGTTTTTTTTAATTAATTTTCATATCTCTTGAATTCTATTAAAATTAATTTTGATAAAGAGTTGCGTTACGGGCACAAATATCTCAAATAGAAAATTAATTAGTCAGGTTTATTGAAACTAAACACTGACTAATAAAAAAGACTTAACCTTTGTCTTTGTTTTAATTTTGATATTTTTATCTGTGTTCGATCGATTATAAAAAATATATATATTATAATTATAATTTTTTAATAATTAAATTTAATTGAGTAAAGTAACAGAAGGGGAGTCTTTCCCCCCCTCTTTACTCAAGTGTTTGTTGTCAGACATTGCTTGCAGGGTAAGGTTCTCAGGCTAAAAGACAAAATGATAAAGTTCAACCAATAATTTTAAATTATTATTCATTAGTGCTCCTAATTGATGTTTAGGTTTATTAAAGTAAGCCTATGTTTAAGGTAACTAAAATTTGGTTTCTTCCTTTCTTTTTTTTTTCTTTTTTTTCTAGGGTTTGGTATATGGTATTTTCACTGATGTTAAAAACTTAGTATATATTTTACGATTCGATACATTAAAGAGATAAATTGATACGTATCGTATATTATATTTTATGTTAAATTGTATCTTACGATACACATACGATACATAATACGATATGCAATACATAATTCGATACATACGATACATTAATACTTAATTTTTTAAATAATTTAATTTGTAAAAATAAATATTATTAAAAAAATTTGCATTGTTAAGATATTTAGAGCAATTTTTTTAAATATTTGTTTGTCTTCATATATATCTACTTATCTATTATTAAGTATTTTATAATATGAATTTATAGCAACTAATATTAGTACAGTTTTATCTTATGAACTAAGTAGTTAAGAACTTAACAATTGTATATTAAAATTTTAAATTTAAATAATATGATAAGATAATATAAAGAATAAATTATATACAATAAAATCGATTTGGATTATAATAGTGTATTTGCTTGTAATATTTCTTATTGTATTTCAAATATATTAAGTATTGATTAACGTATATTTTAATTTTTGAGAATTATATTTTTATAATATTATTAATTAACATTATTTAATAGTTTATTCTTGTAATATGTATGTATTATATTAAATATACACCGTTTTTATATTTATTTGTAAATTTGTTAAATATCTTACGATAGTTGATACGATACGATACACGATACGTATCTCGATTCGACAGTTATGGATATTTTTAAAAAATGTACTATTTTTTAAATATTTTTTTAATAAAAACTTAAATACATTTTAAATACATTAACTTTCTTTTTGAATAAATTAACTATTTATAATACATTGAATTTAAAAATTCACTCGTCCCCTAACAATAAATAATTCATGCTAATATCTATTTGAGATAATTACTTATTTAATTTAATTTATTTTTATTTTTAATGAATTTTTTTCATCACTTAATCAAATTATTATATTTTTTGACTCCTCTCATCGAGACGAGCTAGAAAAATAAAATTCTTGATCAAAATATATAAAAAAATTTTTAAAAATATAAAAATAAGCTAAAATAAGTCAATAAGCCAAAATTTATTTTGCTTATTTATGTTTTTAGTAGATTTTTTTATATTTTGATCATTTTTTTTTACTTTTTAGGCTTATCGCATTGAAACGATTCGAAAAATTAAAAAAAAAACAAAAAATTAAAAAAATTTAAAAAAAACAAAAATAAGCAAAATTCTCAACAATTATCCCAAACACTCTTTTTTCTTTCTTATTTTAAAAAAAAAAAAACTTAATCTATTAAAACCAATCTTTTTAGACATTTAAAATAGAGAATAATTAATACAATAATGCTATATAAAATGATATAATGCTACATGTTTCAGTGCATACATATATATCACTTATCAATAACTATTTGTGAATCTCACTAACTCTATTTACTAATATAATATTGTTACGTACTCATGTTTTGTTTCATGTGCTCTTTTATGCATTATAAATAGGTTTTATTTGGGTTTATTTTTACTTATTTTCATCATTTAAAAATATTTTTTTAAAATCTTTTGATTAAATTTTTTTTTCTTAATCGTTTACATGAGACGAGTCTGAAAAATAAACAATTTTGATTGAAAGATAAAATAAAGTTTACTAAAAAGACAAAAATAGGCCACATAAAATTTGATTTATTGATTCATTTTAATTTATTTTGTTTTTTTTAATTTTTTTAATTTTTTCATCAAAAAACTTATTTTTCAGCCCGACTTGATTAAAATAATCAAATATATATATATATATACATATAATAATTTATTAAATAATAAAAAAATTTCATTCAAAATGAAAATAAAGAATTATCCGGAACAAGGCAATAGACTTATTATAACTAATACTTTTTTGAAGAAGGCTACATAGGTGGTGTTTCCCAAAACTTCTGAACGATTTGACTCAATGCTTACTTCAATAATTGAACATGCCTAGTTCCGTGGTAGGGCGACGGGAAAAAAAAAGGTAGGACCGTTTGGTAACTATTATAGTTTTTTATTTTTTGTTTATAAAAAATAAAAAATATATTTTTGTTTATTTTTATAATAAAATAAAAATAACAACATGTTTGGTAACATAAATGTTTGAAAATGAGTAATTGAAGGTTACGGATGAATTCAATCAAAATTTATTTACGAAACAAGTAAAAACATATTTTTTTTATTTTTTTAAGATTTTATAAATTTTAAAAACTATTTATAGTTTTTTAAAAATAAAAATAATTACCAAATATATTTTTATTTACAGTTTACGAAAAATTTAAAAATAAAAATAAAAAACAAAAAATATAAACATTTCTAAATGGTACCTTAGGGTTTGGTTAATCTGCGTTTAATAAGGCCTAAAAAAATAATTTCTCTATGATGAGAATTCATAGATGAGTAATAGTTCAAATATATAAAATTTATCTATAAATTTATTTACAATTCAAAATAAATGGTCAAGATTCACTTAGGCTCCGATTGCTAACTTAGCTTAAAAGTTAGTTTTTTATATTTTTTTTTTTTGCGTATTAAATTGAGTTCAATGTAAGTTATTTATTAACTTAGCTTTTAAGTTGATTTTTTGAAATTGGTTGTGTGGGTAAAAAACTAACTTTTTAAATTTTTGTTCAAAGTGAATAATTTTACATTTTTATATGTTTGATATTAACAATTATATGTAGTTGGTAGTAGTAGTAAATAAATTATAGATAATAATATTATTGTATTTTAAAAATTGTGAGAGTTTGAATAGAATATTCTGAGAGTTTTTAAATAAATTACTTTTTTGCTTTTTTGTCAAATGAACAACTTTAGTTTTTTGACGTTTTAAACTAAAAATCCAAAAAATCAAGTTGCCAATCAGAACCTTAAGAGTATAATTTATATTACAAATAGTTTAATTTTGGACTATTCATTTCAAAATTTGGATTCTCTAGCCTTAAGAGTTTTTCACTGACAATGAAATAATTTTTTGGCAGAGTTATGAAGATGAACCATTGCCAGGATATCACCAATTTCACTTTGACAATCAAACTCTTTCAGAATGCTGGGAAGAGTATGGAGTAGTGAGTGGAAATGTTGATGAAACCATTTTATCATATTATAAAAAGCCAAATGATCAATCTTCAAGAAATGGGTTACCCTCCCAATTGATCAGCTCGGAACCCCACATTTGCCCATCTGAAGATAAAAATCCGGTCACCGGATTGTCGACGATGCTCAGAACATCGCCGGGAACCGATTTCTACAAGCCAAGCAGAAGAAACAGCCTGGGAGGGGACTGCAAATCTGTATCTTCCTGCAATAAGTGCAAGCCAGCAATCATAAGTACTGAAACTGCCGGTAATGCAAGTAAGAACACCAAGAACACCAAGAACTCTAACACCACCGTGGTGCCATTTCCGGACTCTCATCCTTCTTCTCTTCAACCGCAGCCCAAAAACCGGGCTGGACTGATCAATCTTTCGCGGCTGTTTCCCCGGCTGACGAAGAAGAAGCACAAGAATGAAAGTTCGCCAAACAGGACAGAGTCTGAGGAAGTTTCCCTAGTCTCGGGAACAGTAATGTCTGTTGAGACATTAAGAAAAGAGCTCTTGGAAGCGAACGAGAGTCGGGAAGAAGCGCTAATGGAGGTCGGGGAGATGAAGTCTACGTTACGGGAGCTAAAACAGAAGTTGGAGTACTTGGAAACTTACTGTGAAGAACTGAAAAGGGGGTTGAGACAACAAGCAGCGTTAGTACTGCAACAAACCAAGGATTCCAGAGTTTGCGAAAAGCTCGGGAATCTTCCAAAGAGAGGAGGGAAATCCATTGACGGGGGTGGGGAGATTTTGATGCTGGGTAGCGAGGAAGTAATGGTTGAGGGCTTCTTGCAGGTAGTAGCCGAGGCGAGGCTATCGGTGAGGCAGTTCTGCAAGAGCCTTGTGAGCCAGATTGAAGAAACTGATACTAATTTGGTGGAGAAGTTAAATTTGCTTCTCCAACCATTCAAATTGTCCCTAAACTCAAAGTACTCAAAGGCAGTTTCGTACCATTTGGAGGCAATCATAAACCAATCCCTCTTCCAAGACTTTGAGAACTCTGTGTTCCAAAAGAATGGTTCCCCAAAGTTCTTGAACCCTCACGAAGACCGCCAATCGCAGTTTTCGTTGTTCGTGGCCCTGAGGAACCTGAGTTGGAATGAGGTTTTGAGGAAAGGAACCAAATTCTACAGTGAAGAGTTCAGCAAATTGTGTGATCAGAAGATGAGTTGCATTGTGACCACTCTCAACTGGACAAGGCCGTGGCCCGAGCAGCTCCTGCAGTCATTTTTCGTGGCCGCGAAATGCGTGTGGCTGCTCCATCTTCTTGCATTTTCATTCAATCCCCCACTGGGAATCTTGAGGGTTGAGGAGAATAGAAGTTTTGATCCTCATTTCATGGAGGATATTTTCATGGATCGGCAGAGATCACACGGGCCAAGCCGGGTTAAGATTATGGTGATGCCGGGGTTTTATGTGCAGGACAGAGTACTTAGGTGTAAGGTTCTTTGCAGGTACAGATCTGTAGCCTAAGTATTTCTTCCTCTTCTTCTTCTTCTTTTTTTTTTTTAGTCCCTTTCTTTCTTCCTTTAATTTTCTTTTCCTTTCTTGGGGGCCAAACTGGCTTTTCTTAACCTTTGATGCTTTTGATGGGAATTGTTGTTAAAATGGGTTTCTTTAGTTGATCAATGGAATGGGTTGGTTCTTTTTTAGGGCTGTTCTTTGTTAGGAATTGTGTTAAAAGGATGAATTTACAGGGGCAGAAATGCCATAATAATCAATTTACCAAGTAGTAATAGTAGAAGCAAGTTGAAGGTCTCGTGCTGTTAGGCCATGTTTGGCTCCCAGATATGATGACGGAGAAAAAGGAATTATTTGCCCTCATTTATAGATATATCTCGGCTTGAGATAAAAAACGCATCACTAATTTGGTTTATTTTTTGTTTTTTATAAACTCAAAGGGTAGGTACCGAGTGAAAATATACTAGGCAAACCCTCAGCCTAATCGCTTACTTAGCCTCTATTAAACACCAACACTTTCACATATTTATGCTTACATAATTAATGCATGAATGATGAGTAAAATGAGGTAAGCTCACGTTTTCGAAAATAATATTTTAAAGAAATTTAAGAAGGGTCATGGCCATACCGTCATCCCAAGTATGCAAAACAATAAAATAAATAACACACTAACCTTTAAATAGAGCCTTACAAATTTATAATTATTCATGCTCGGCACCATTCAAGATGACCGACTACTATCCCTAGATTTCTATCATTTTCTACATCCCTACTAACAAACTGGAAGCAAACCAAGTTTTCTAAGCGAGTGCCAAGGTGCAAGTTTGATTGAGTTAAGGGGGTAGGTTTTTTAAAACCAGCATGCATGCAAACTTTATCAAAAAGAAGACAAATTAAAGTATTATAAAAAATAAGATTTTTGGATTTAAAATCTAAACATGCATTTCTACGAGTCATACATCAAAAATCGTCACGAGAAGACTAAAAGTGAAGTAGAATTCTAAAGCACGAACTACACAAGCTTGAATGAAAACTCAAATGTCTCACTTTGAGAATCCTCATCTCTTTGAAATGGTTTGAAATGTTTGGAAAAAAGCTCCTTATATAAGTTTTGGAAAACGATGCTTATTGGTCAAAAACTAACGTACAACAAGATAGAAACCACATTTATTTCATGAAAAATTGAGAAAGGATAATGACCAGCGGGCATGACCCGTATGGCCGGTCCAAACATATGAGCAATGGCCACATGGCAAGTTCAGCCATATAGGCTTCTCGATGTAGTGTTTTATAACTTTTTCTAAAGGACAAAATGAGCTTACTTAGGCGTGGAAATAAGAACATTCAAATACAAATAACAAATTTGAATATTTGAACGGCTCGAAACAAAGGTCAAGATATGTGAAAATGAGTACATAAAAGAAACCACCAGAAATCATTTGAAAACAAAATAGATGTCAAGGCAAACAAGACTTTCAGAGGACTCGCATGTCAATTCATTCTCATCGGAGGCATACTTGCTCTTTAAATCATATTTTATAATTGGGCACGACTAATTGACGACTGTTTGTATCATGATCAATCAAAATGGGATGTCTACACATAAGTATGCCTGCAACTATCATATCTAATAATTAAGATCCACCTTACTAGCTAGCAAATTTTGATATGAGTTATTTTTACTTTAAGGGACTAAACTTTGCATGACTTCTTACCATCCTCAAACTGGTGGTCTGAGTGAAGTTATCAACTTAGGCCTAGAAAATTATTTGAGATGTATCATAGGAGATCAACCCAAAACTTGGTTTAATGGCTTTCCTTTGCCAAGTGGAAAGCATACAAATATAGATCTAAAATATATTTTGAGATTGGGAATTGGGTATATTTGAAGCTTTAACCATATAAATAGAGCTCTGTTGGCTTGAAAAGCCATTCCAAACTAGCTCATAAGTTATAAATCATTTCCAAGATGCTTTCTGTCAAGGCTCCTTAGCTACTTTGAGGAGCCAGATACCAAAAATTACCCTCCAACGGGCTCTCATTTGCCCTCGCCATTTTATAAAATTGGCAAATAGCTCTCCATTTTTGGAGAGCTCTCCAAAAATTTGGGGAGCCAAAATATTAATAAAAAACTAATTTTTAAAAATAAATTAATTTTAAAGAGCTTTTACAAAATATTTTTAAATTATTTACTTAATTATGTTAATTCGATTATAATGACAATCAATTATTGATCATCCTTATTAATTTTTATAAATTCATAATTTATAATTTTCTATATTCTTGTATCATTTAAAAATAAAATTATAATTATTAATAAAAATGCTAATTTCTAAAAACATGGTACATAAAATAATTGATAAAGTAGCAATGCCGATTTAAAGCTTAGTAAAAAAATTCATGAGTCTATAAAATAAAAAGCATGGTTAGAGTTGCAAGAAAAAAAAGTGACACTCTAAAATAACTAAACTATTTAAGGAGCTACTTAACTAAATTTTGGAGAGTATGAGGTAGAACAAGTGGCTTACAAGTTAGAAGTGTCATTTGCTTTCAAAAATTATTTAACTTTTTATGTCTCTCTCTTGAAAAAGAAAGCTAATCATAGTACTTTTATTTAGGTAATTTTAATTTTTTGGTTAAAAATGTTAAAAAATTAAAATTATTTATTTAATAAAAATTTAAAAAAATTAAAAAGTTAAAAAATTAATTTAAAAAAGAAACTCCAAAAGAAAAAGGCAAGCTACATCTATATATATATATATAGAGAGAGAGAGAGAGAGAGAGAGAGGGTGAAATGATTTTTGATTCAATTCTTGTTAGTTGTATTTGTTTTCCTTGTCTTATAGCATTCACATTAATATTAATTATATTATTTTAGTTAGTCACTTTTAATTTAACATTTTATCAATATTAACTATTTTAGCTATACTTTTTAAAAATAATATTATTATTTATTTATTTATTATTAGTTTTTATTTATTAATATTAGTATTTTATTTTTAAAACCATTATATTTTCTATATAGTCATATAGTTTCACTTATTTAATATTTATTGCAAGGTTAAAAAACCAAAAAAGGCACTATGCACATGTTCTTCATCGTGGGAGAAAGAGAGAGAGAGAGATGTTGGAAAAAATTAAACAAAATAGACTGTATTAGAATAAATATTTTTTTTTCTTTTTGTACATGATTAAATGAGATCAACAATAACATAAAAAATATTAATCAAAGAAACTACAAGATGCTAAATTTTTCCGTGGAAAATCCCTAAGAAAAAAAATTACGGGACCAAAGTTCGATTTAAGATTTTTATTATGTCAAAATAATAAGTTTACAGAATTAACTCTCTAAGCATATCTAAGGATACCAACGTCAAGAATAATATTCTCTGAATTACAAAATATTAAATATTTATCACCGTAAGGTGGATTCCGATCAAATAAATAAACTAAGTTTAGATCTCACTGGTTGATAATCGAAACCGTTGGTTATCAAGAATCAGGCGCCGAGAGTATATCCCTAAAATTTTATGACGATTGGACTTTGTTTGACATCCGATCCATGCACAAAAATTGGACTGTTCTTCCAAAAATTTCTTCCTCGAGGCGCGCACTGATTCGCAGCTTCTTCAAATCTTGGAGAATTGATTTGCAATCTGCTGTGATTGTGTGCCATTGAATCCCTGATGAGGGATTTATATATATATATATATATCCTATTAAGGCTTTTGCCCAAGCCAATTAGACTTCTAAAATGATGGGAATTCCTAACAAAATTAGGACTCCAAAAAAAAAAACATCCGACTACCTTTTTATTTTTTTGTTCTTTATAATAAAATTTTAATACTAATTTAATATTAATTTTAATTATATTAGACTTCTAATATAATTGTGCCATTCTAAATAGGACGGACGCCAACAAACTCCTCTTCCGCCTCACGTCAATGGATCCATCATACCTAATACCACTTTGAAAAAATTATGCTTCTTTTGCGTGGGCCCTTTGGCATCGCAAAAGGCTATTTGCGTCGGCATTGGACGGCAAATGGGGGAGGCAACTGGCCGTGTTGCAAAAGGGTTTTTGCGACGGCACGTAGCCGTCGCAACCATTTACGACAGAACTTTATTCTTTTAGCGACGGTACTATTTTGGACGCAAATACTTTATTAAAATCATGTTTCCGTCGCAAATGGTAGCGACGGCTTTTATTCTTTTAGCGACGGAAATGGCCAACGCAAATACTATTTAGAAATATGTTTTTGCAACTGCACAGTGCCGTCGCAAATACTATTTTAAATATATACTTATTTACCACCGCACAACGGCCGTCGCAAAAAACTTCTTGCGACGGTATAACTCCCCAAGCAAAAAAAAAATGGAACTCCAAATTTTTTTGCTACGGCCTTGTGCCGTCGCAAATGTATTCATGCCTTTTGCAA
>JAOTRH010205534.1:0-42040 GCA_034768845.1 Heliamphora exappendiculata | reverse complement strand
GGCCTGATGTCTATGCCAGGTGTCACCCGGGTTCGAGGAGATTTGGGTTTTCTCTTTTCTGCACTCAGGTTAGAGGAATCGATTGGGGTTCGAGGGGTGTTACCCCACGTGGTGTGCGATTACCCAGACGTCTTTCTGGATGACATGTTTGAGTTGCCACCTAGCAGAGATGTGGAGTTCTCCATTGATCTTGTTCCGGGAGCTGCTCCTATCTCTATGCCATCGTAGCATTTTGCACCAGCGAAGTTGTAAGAACTCAAAGTGCAGTTGTAGGAGTTGCTAGATAAGGGGTTTGTGCGGCTGAGTACATCGTCGTGAGGAGCTCTAGATCACTTTGCAAAGAAGAAGGATGGTTCGCTGCAGTTGTGTATAGATTACAGGAAGTTGAACCAAGTGATGGTGAAGAACAAGTATCCGATGCCGAGGATTGACGACTTATTTGATCAATTGAGAGGGTCCCATTGCTTTTTAAAAATTAACTTGAGGCCAGGGTATCATCATATGAGGATCAGGGGCAAGGATATAACGAAGACCGCCTTTCAGACTTGCTATGGTCACTACGAGTTTCTGATTATGCCGTTTGGTTTGACGAACGCTCCAGCTACATTTATGGGTCTGATGAATTGTATCTTCCACTCTTATCTGGATAGTTTTGTAGTTGTGTTCGTGGATGACATTCTAGTTTATTCATCCATGAGGGAGGTGCATGAGGAGCATTTGCATGTTGTTTTGCAGCTTCTGAGAGAACATCGCTTGTATGCGAAGTTCGAGAAGTGCAAGTTTTGGATGACAGAGGTGAGATTCTTTAGACACGTGGTGTCAAAGGATGGGGTATCAGTGGACTCGTCTAAGACTGATGCAGTGACGGATTGGCAGCGACCGAGGAATATTTTTGAGATCCGTAGTTTTTTGGGTCTAGCGGGTTATTACCGGCGGTTTGCGCAAGACTTTTCTAGGCTTGCAGCACCGATGACGCGTTTGATACGGAAGGGAATCGCGTTTATATGGAGCGAGTGTTATGAGTCATCTTTCCAGGAGCTGGAGAGGAGACTGACTAGTGCACCAATTTTGATTATTTCAGAGCGAGGTCTGGGAAATACTATGTATTGCGACGCGTTACTTGATGGTTTGGGCTATGTGTTGATGCAGGGAGGCCAGGTTGTGGCCTATGGATCCCAACAGTTGAAGACACATGAGAGAACTTACCGGACACATGATTTGGAGTTGGCAGCCGTGGTCTTTGCTTTGAAGACATGGCGCCACTATCTCTCTGGAGAGCATTTCGGGGTCTTCTCTGATCACAAGAGCCTAAAGTACTTGTTTCCATAGAAGGACTTGAATCTTTGCCAGCGAAGATGGATGGAGCTGTTGGAGGACTACAACTTTGATTTGCAGTACCATTCGGGGAAGGCAAATGTTATAACTGATGCGCTCAGTAGGAGATCTCATGGCTCGTTAGCTTCTGTGGCTATACAGGAATGGGACATGCTCGAAGTTTTTGGGGAGTTTGATTTGCGTCTTGAGAAGACAACGGGAGGTGCGACCTTATGTTCAGTTGCTTCTCAGCCTACATTAGTTGCACGCGTGTTAGAAGCTTAGAGGACCGATCCAGAGGCTCAGATGATACGAGACCGCATTGCTAATTTGACAGATATAGCAAGAAGGGTGATGAGTTCAGATCAGAGTTTGAGGTTGTCAGGGCAATTGTTGGTGCCGGAGTCGTGCTGTGCCGAGGTGCTACATGAGTTTCATCACTCACGTCTTGCGGTGCATTCGGGAGGCATAAAGATGTATCATGATCTATGCCGACAGTTCTGGTGGATGAGAATGAAGAGAGATGTGATCTAATTCATTTCTCGTTGCTTTACTTGTCAGCAAGTAAAGGTGGAACACCAGAGACCTGCATGATTGTTGCAGCCATTGCCTGTGTCTAAGTGGAAGTGGGAGTATGTCACTATGAATTTTATATCAGGACTTCCATGCTCGTCGAAGGGACACGATGCTGTTTGGGTTGTGGTCGATAAACTGACTAAGTCAGCATATTTTTTTCCCATTCAAGTGAGAGACTGAGTGGATAGATTGAGCAGATTGTACATTTAGGAGATAGTCCGACTACACGGAGTATCGGTGACTATTGTTTCTGAACAAGACCTGCGCTTTCCATCACGCTTTTGGCATAGTCTTCAGGTGGCTTTGGGGATGAGCTTGACTTTTAGTACAGCTTTTCATCCTCAGACTGACGGTCAGTCTGAGAGGACCATTCAAAATTTAGAGGACATGCTGAGAGCCTGTGTACTTAATTTTTTAGCTTCTTGGGAGGATCATCTATCTTTGGTAGAGTTTGCATACAACAATAGCTATCAGTCCAGTATTGGGCTGGCACCGTATGAGGATTTGTATGGTAGACCGTATAGATCGCCTATTTGTTGGACAGAGGTGGGAGATACAGCTATTTTGGGACCTCACTTGGTGCGGGAAATGACGAATGTGATTACAGAGATTCGTCATCGACTGGTGACAGCTCAGAGTCGCCAAAAGAGTTATGCTGATCAGAGGAGGAGACCGTTACAATTTGCCGTAGGAGACTATGTGTTTCTGAAGGTCTCGCCACGTAAAGGGTTGATGAGATTTGGTCGTAGCGGGAAGCTATCACCACGTTTTATTGGACCATTCGAGATTCTGGAAAGGATTGGAGTGGTGGCATACTGTCTGGCTTTGCGGCCTTAGTTAGCATTACTGCACAACGTCTTTCACATTTTTATGCTTCGGAGGTATGAACCAGAACCGTCTCATGTGTTAGATTGGACTGAGTTGCGAGTTGAGGAGGATGTGATGTATGAGGAGCATCCTGTGAAGATTCTAGATACAAGAGAACAGGTGTTGCGGGGGAGAACGATTGCCTATGTCAAAGTTCAGTGGGTTCATCACGAAGTTGAGGAAGCAAAAAACCCGGAGTTGTTCACCTCGTGACCTTGTAGTGAATTTTTAGGGCAAAATTCCATAAAGGGGGAGAGTTGTGAGACCCTGTACCGTTTCTTTTTTATTTATATGCATGTTACGTGTTTTTGGTCATGTTTTATCATTTTTGCTGTTGTATGCATATATGTGTTTCGATACCTATTTTGGTTAAACCGAGCATCCAGGGTTGCTTCCTGGGGTTGTAAGGAGTTTCTGTGTAAATTTTAAAAATTAAAAAAAAAAGATATTTTGGAGGCCTATAAATTCAAAAGATATTGATCCTTAGTATCGGCAATGTGGTATACGCATCCATCCAGACGAAATTCAATTTCGACGAAGCTCGAATTTGCACGTGGATCGAGGCATCAGGTTTTTGACCCAACGAGGTAGGATCTCAGATCTTACTACTGTATAAGGGTTGTATATGTAATCTCATATGTTTTCACCACGTAAATCGCATGAAAATCATCTTTGTTTCAATGTTAGTGGTTTGGATGTTCAAACTCTTTTTCGGCCTTTCGGTTGGATGAAATCAGGTGTTGGATGTTTCTTTTGAGGTTTTGTGATTGTCCTAAGCTAGGGTATGCTTGTGGATATCAAAAATAGGAGTTTGGAGGCTTGATTTGAGGTTTGAAATCATAAAACCGTGGCTAAAAATGTTTTCTGGGTAAGTTTAGTCAACTGGACCCATGAGTTCAGTCGACTGGATCTTGAGTTGGGAGGTTCAGTCGACTAGACTCGAAGGGTCAGTCGACTGAAGTGCCTCGGGTTGAAAAATGTTGTTTTCTAGTGTGATTTTCAGTCGACTGGAGGTGGGGTACAGTTGACTGAAATGTTTGTTATTTGCTTTGGAAAATTTGGTGGTTCTTTTGGGAAATGGTTGAGTTTCTTTCGAGAAAAAGTAGGAGTTTTTGATGAAAAACGTGTTTATTGGAGGTTTAGAGATAACTCTTAGGGTTGAGGCTCGCTTCCTAAAATGTTTTGGATAAAAATATGTTGTTACATGTTTTGGTTTGATCTCCATAGCTTCATGGATTGGATCTCATGCTTATACATGCATTGTATAACTACTTTTGGGGAAAATATTTTGGAAATATTTTGTTTTGATCTCCTGGTGAGGGATGGATCTATGTACATGTACAATGTACCGATTTGAGAAATGTTTAGAGAAGACTATCTAGATGTACCAGGATGACGTGTATGTGGCACGAGTTACCCTCGGTGTAAGTCCAAAAAACGTGCGCAAAGTAGGTACTCAGGTCCTTTGGGGTAGTTCTCATAAACTGAGGTGGATGGGTGCTCAGCTCCCTCGGGGTCGTAGCCCGTAAAATGAGTAGTTCATCGTGGTGCTCTGTATAGAACCTGTGTGTATCTACCTGGTCCCATGATGTATGG
Source organism: Heliamphora exappendiculata (assembly GCA_034768845.1). Lineage (NCBI taxonomy): Eukaryota > Viridiplantae > Streptophyta > Magnoliopsida > Ericales > Sarraceniaceae > Heliamphora > Heliamphora exappendiculata. The sequence goes on along the minus strand of JAOTRH010205534.1, from coordinate 37,687 downwards.
GGATTAGATACTGAACATGAGTCTATAATTGTTACCTATGTCCCCTTATGACAGAGTCGATACATAGGATCTTATTCTTCTTTGCTGCGATGGTACATTCTGCGAGAAAACGATGTTTTTGATTACTATTTTTTCTTAACGGTGGTTGGTTATTTGCAACTGTTGCATCACATGGTTTAAAGGATGAAAACAGGGTTTTATGTTAATAAAATCGTTTTGGGAGACTTGTGTAGTCTGGTGGGAAAACTTGAGGGTTTTATATGGAAACCTATTTTGGTTTTGTGGTTGAGTTCGCTCCCACCATATGATTACATATTCCTGCTTTACAGCTTATTATCTGTTTTCTATTGGGCTTCGGCTCACAAGTGGGAATTTTTTGTAAAAGCATTTTCAGGTGATGATGTGGATGACGAGTAGCATGGTGGTACCCGCGGTGGTGGAAGACTTTTATAGTTTTCCTTCTTTTTGGTATGCCTGTTCCTAAAGGCAGGCTTTGTACGCCATAAGGCGATATATTGTACGCATGTTGAACTGTTGTCTTTTATTTATGTGAGATACATTTTGTTGGGTATTCTATTGGTTTCAACAGGCGAATTTATTGTATAAAAGCATGTATTTTCATATAAAATTGGTGTTTAGTGGATTTTCAATCCCCTCGGGTTTTGGGGCGTGACATGGCGGGTTCGCAGTGAAAAACTAAAAACTTGTGCAAGATGGGGACCACATGCCCATGGGCTAACCCCCGAAATGTGGTGTTGTGTCGTGGCTTCGCGTAGCCTATTGGGGAAATAGGGAGGGGTTTCTATAAGCTACGCCCGATGCCGATTCATTGTTATGATACGATTTTGTGATGAATTGGGTAATGAAACTGTGATTTGGTTTATGTAAAAAAATTGGGTGATGAGAATAAATGCGAAAGAAGGGAATATTGGGGAAAAGGTTTAATGAATGAATAACTTGGCGTGCATGGAAATAAATAATGGATTTATGGAACTTGTATTATTATTTCGGTTGCACCCATCACACCTTACAAATCATGCTTAGCATAGAGTTAATCTTTATCCTGTGAGGTTCGGCTCATGTATGTATACAAAACCATTTCAGGTATACAAAACCATTTCAGGTTTTAAGGTTCCGGGACGATACCACGGCAGAGGATGCTTGTGGGGAAAAGGCTATGAGGAAGAGTTAATATTTCTTTGTTTTTACATTATGATTGTATAGAAAGTGAAGTGAATAATTGTAATAATACCAATGCTGTAAATGAATTCTTTAAAGTTGAAAATTTTATTTAGCCTTTGTGGCACATGTATATCATGAGAATAAAATGCTTTATTTATGATTGCTTAAAGGAAATAAAGTGTTGTTATTAAGAAAGTCATTGTTGATAGCTTTCATGTGGGATAATTTGGGTTGTATCCATGGGCCCCCGGGGTTCGGGGCATTACAAATAGTATCAGAGCTCTAGGTTCGAATACCTAAGAACCGTGGGAATAACGATGACCAATAGATGTGACTTGTTTGATGAGATTAGGCACCACTACACGGCATGAAATTGTGTGCTTGCATGGGTTTGCGATTGAATTATTTTGTGCATGTTATATGTTTATATGAGCATGGAGGTTGAGTCTTAGGGTGATGTGGCGTGCCAATTGGCATCCGATCAACTACTTTTGGGTTCGAAATAGAAAAGCGTTTGGCCGACGTTCTTTTTATGAGAAATCTGAATTAGTTGCCTGGATTGTCGCGTTACTCCAAGGTTTTCCTTATGTACATGAATCTGTGTTGATGAGATGTGGTTAAGTGGCTATTAGGGTGTAGCTTTATCTTAGACGATTAAGTTAAGTTTAACCTCGTTGGAGTTATGATAAGCTTGTTATAAGAGTTATGCCCGTGGAAACCATTGATTGGGATGTGGAGATCATCCCATTAGTGGACATAGAGCATTCCATTAATGTGCACAAGATTTACAACCTTGAGAACTTTACCCATTCTTCGGAGCCTCAACTCCTTTATCCATACAGCCACGGGAGTCTGTCATGGTACTAGAGTTGGCTCTGATACTATTTATAACGATCTAAATATACCACTAATCCAATCATTTGAATAAAGAGTATAACAGCGCGATCTAAAATGCTTAAGCCAAGTTATTAGTAACAGTCCACAAGTTTCTTTATATACTAAACTGGTGTCATATTGCCTAGATTCTTTTCTTGGTTGAGATGTTGATAGCATGCCCATTAGTGAATGGATAACAGCCCATTAGTGTGCACTAAGTATACAATCTCGGGGCCTATACCTTTCTCTAGAGCCTCTATTTCTCTATCTACACTTCCACGCGCGGAGCCCTACATAGAACCGATTAGCTCTAATACTATTTGTAACGATCCAAGTGCACCACTGACACAATAACTTGAGTAAAGATCTTACCAACGCGGTTCAAAAATACTTAAGCCTAACCCAAGTTATTAGTAGTGGTTCACTTGTTTCATTATATACCAAACATACTTTTCATCTCTCATCGATGTGGAATGGGTTTCACAAAAATTATTCAATATTTACTGAATATCACGCCAGCATGCCGATGCAGTATACTTATTCAATACATAAGTGTCATTTATCTCTTTAATGTAGGATCATGCTTAGTAATCGTCACCCCCTTATGTAGGATCACTATATAAAATCATGAAATACGTGGCACTAATATATTGATTGGATACAGCATCTCAGCATGCTGATGTGGCATTTTCTACCCACTAGATAACTTTATGTTTGGAATTATTTTATACACAGTTCTTAAAAAAATTATAATTTAAGTTGAACTTTTCTATTTTTAAAATTGTTCTCATTAAGTATAATTACAAAAATAAAAAAATCAAAATATAAAAAAATTAAATAAGATAAAAAAAACTCATAAAGATTTTTATGCAATTTTGGGTTTTCAATGGATGCTTTAAAACTTTAACAGAATTTTTTATGATTTTAGGTTTCTCTCATTAAGATAAATAAAAAATTAAAATTAAAATATGAAAAAAAAATTAGAAACTACATCCCAAAGAGGCAATAAATTTATTAACTAACAAAACTTCTCAGGGTGTTCAAGTTTCGTTAAATTCGGTATTGAGTTAAAGTAAGAATTAGATTGTTTTAAATATTTCTAAAAATTTAAGACCAAAACCTCAAATGTATGTTTGGGAGGGCAAAAAAATTTATTTTTGAGAAAAATAATGATTCTCAAAATTGAATTAATATATAAATTACTATTTTGTAATAGAAAAGTAATAATTTTCAAGTTTTTAGAGGGAGCACCTACCCTAGTGTCAATGTGGCTCCCCATTGGCACCCTATTATAAAAATGAAAAATAAAAAGAAAGGCATCGTAACGAGAGGAAATATTTTTGAAAGGGATTATTCTTTTTGCCGGAGCTCATAACAAGATATTGTCTCTTTTGTATTATAGATGCACACAAATATTGTTCTTTTACGTGAAAAAAAAGGTTTCTTGGTTATTGAAGGTGAAACTTACTTTATAAAGTAACTTGAAATACCGTCACGGTCAATATGAGATTCATATATCTTATATTACCCTTAATGTATAGAGTCACGTGTTGGAGCCAAGATTCTCACAAAATGGAGCTAAATAAAGAGGGACTACTCTTTTGTCGGAGTTCATATCAATATATTATCTGCTTAGTGCCACGAGGGCACACATAGTTTTGTTCTTCACAAAGCGTCTCTTATTATTAGGTTAAGGGTGGAGTCCATCTTATAAGGTAGTCTAAAAATTATACGCGAATGATGTAAAATTTATTAGGTATAACCCATACTCAAAAACACTCCCAATATAATTTGAATCAATCAAAAATAATTATTCTTTCCAAACACTCTTAACAAAAAAATTAATTAACAATAAATATCATAAAACTAATTATTAAAAAGATTAAAATTGAAATGAAAAAAAATAATAATTAATTTTAATAATTAGTTTTCTGATTTGCGTCTATCCTTCCATATGCTTATAAAAAAAAAGCATACATATTTTCCAGAAATGCACAAAGAGAGAATAAACTTTTTAATTTCCTTCTATTCTTCTATTTACTGAATAAGAAAAAGTTTTTTTATTTTTTATTTCTAATTTCCTTTCATATGTCCTGAGATAGGCATAGAGAGAGAAAAAAAATTTTAAAACTTTTTTTATTTTAAATCGTTGATAACTCTTTTGATACAATTTCAACTATTAAATAAAAAATATAATATGTCATATAAGACTGCTCTATTTTGTAATATAAATATTCTTTACATCTTTAATTTCATTTATAAATGAATGGCGATGTTTTGCAAACGTACAATTCAAGGCATAATCTTGAGATCTAATGCCTTATGAAAATAATAAGTCTACAGTGTATAAAATAATACATAAAATAATAAATGAATATATAGAAGTATTATATTGATAAATATAATAAGTGGTATTTACAATTGTTATCATAGTAGTGACACATACAAGAAAACATTTAATATTCTATACATTGTTACGTTACATTATTGTTATAAAAAATTATAAGAAAAAATAAGCATATCTGCGTTTCAAAATTTTCATAATATCTCAAAATGTTAAATATATATACAGTTGTTCACTTCATGGCAATGTTTAGGCTAAATTTTGAATTTCTTGCTTATTTTTTATTTTTTAGATTCTTTTTTATTTTTTAATTATAAGTTTTTTCTTTTCTGAATGAAAGTAAAAATTTTCAACTTATTGGCTCATTTTTATTTTTTCTAATTTTTTTTTATATTTTCATCAAAAAAATTACTTTCTAAGTCGTTGTGATAAAAGGAGACAAAAAATATAATAATGTATCTAGATAAAAAAAAATATTAAAAATAAAAATAATTGATAAAATAAATTAAAAAATAAATATTTATTTCAAAAAGAAGATGAGCAGTAGTAGCCCATCAACAATCTGGCACTTAGCTTTTGAAATGCTGATGTGTAATTTTGGTCTGGTATTTTTTGGGCTCGATTTGGTCAAGTTCAGTGGATTTTCATTAGAAATTAAGTTCCAACAAAATTAAACGAGATGACGCAAGTCCAATCCGAATTCTTAAATTTATAATTATTTTTAAAAAAAAATTAAATTAAATTAACTTTGTCTCTTCAAGATCTGGGCCATGTGTGATTTACCCTATCACATTTAGTAATAATCACGTAACCTCCTAAAATTTGTGAACTAAAAAGCACTGTTTAGTATTTTCGGCCAAACTAACTCATTTTTTTTTAGATGAAAACGCGAAAAACCTATATATATTTGACTCAAAAAATGACTTTAATTCCCTTAGCCTCCATTATAAATGCATGAGCTAAAAGAATGAGCAGCCAAATCAACTTTTGACTGACATCAAAGAAGACACGAGATAAGAAGAAGAAGATACAAGATTGAAGGTCTCTGGTATGTTGAATACTCATTTTTAGATCTTCATTTTAATCGACTTTTGTGTCTAATTTTGTTCTATTCCTTTCTAGCAATATTTTCTTCTGCCAACATTGAAAGGAACAAAGGAGGATATGCCACAGATATGAGATTTCAAGTTAGAAAATACAAATGTGGCCGAAAAGCTTCAATTAGAGTAGTTAAAGCTGGGAAATCCCAAAAAAAGGCTATACTATGTGTGTGATAGTAGGGCCTCTGATTTCTGGACTTGGTGTACTTCAATTTCATTTTCCACAACTTTAAGAAGAGAACATATTTATGATGATAGATCAATTCATCGAGAGGCAGAACAATACTTAGCTGGAAGAGTGATCAAGCTTGAAGCTAACCAAAATGTATTGATGTTGATGATGAAGGCAGTAGTTTTGGTTTCTATTTTATGCTTCATGTGTACACTCCTGATGTTGATTGTAAAATAATGAAGGGTACTTAGTGAGCTTTGTTGTGTATGGAAGTAACTATCGACAGAAATTGTAATTTTCCTACTTCAATGAAATAGCCTATTAACCCATTATGGTAGCCAAACGGTTTAAGGTCGTCACTAGAACCAACCGCAAACTCGGAGGTCTTGTGTTCGACTCCCGCTGAAAGCACCCTAACTTAGCCGATACTTGTGATGTGCAGGTGATTGCAGGTATTCGGAGGTTTACGCTTTAGGGGTGGGTCCAAAATGCCTTGCTTTGAGGTAGTTCCTTCGTTATCAAGAAGAAAAAAAAAAGAAAAAAAATGGCATGTTCAATGCTTCAATACGATCTGGTCCACAAACATGGATTAATGCCTCTCAACCACTCCGATGCAATTTGCTTGCTTTCTACCTTTGGATCTGCAACTTCAATTTGCATTATCCAATACTAGAATTCATTTACATTTCTAGTACTTACAGCTTTTCGAAATAGTTCCCTAAGTTGTGCACCACCAAATTTGGTCTTGAAAGTGCTATACATATGTCTAAGGGAAAACCTGTGATCAGCTATAGGTATAAGATCTTGAAATGTTTCAACTAGCTCTTTCTACCTATCTGAAATAAATGTCCACCTCATTTCTTCAACCCTTCCTATGTCTTCTATCAGCTCTTCAGAAACCGTTTCCAAGAGTCTTTGCACTCTATCTCAACTAATGCCAAAGCAATTGGAAACATGTTGTCATTCCCATCTCTGCCAACAATACACAATAGTTGCCCTCTGTAAATACCTTTCAAGTGATAGCCATCAAGGCCTATAATGGTTCTACATCCTTTCACAAATCCATCCTTCATTGTCTCAAGCTTAAAATATATCCTCTAAAAAGTAGGTTGTAACATAAATGGATCTGGTTTACGATCATGTGACTACCAGACTTATGCTTTCTCACTGTCTCATCATAGTCCTAAATCCTGAGATACCACTACTTTACATCACCTACAATGAAGTCCCTTGCCTTTCTTTTTGCCTTGTACACCTGATATCTACTTACATCCACCATCATTTTCCTTCTCACTTTGTTCTTCAATGTTGTAATGCTAATATATAGGTTGTCTCTCACATTATTTACATACTTTTTTTCTCAAATACCTGGAATCCACTTACATGTTTTTGTAGTGCTGCCACATTGTGCTTGCCTTTTAAAAAATTTATTTGGAAAATAGTAGTTCCCACAATTGGAGATGCATGTATCCTCCAATCACAGCCACGCCTACATACTGTTGTTATCCTAGCATTTTCATTTTTTTATGTATTTAATGTCATAACTATGGATCACATTGTAAAAAAATTCCTAAATACCTGTGGGGTGGGAAATTTCATTCCCAAATTTAATTTAGGATCCTTCATGTGGAAAGTCTCTTCGAAAATTAAAAAGTTATCACCCCCCTCGTCCTCGGATGAACCTTCAAGATTGACAAGATCATCTTCATTACCTGGATCAAAATTCCATTCCTCTCCATTAACAAGATCTATTGTTGTTTTCCTTGTTAACTCCCCTTCTTGATTACTTTGAGGTTCATAATTTACGTCAAATATGTTATCTTGGTCTCCCTCAAGATCTTTGTACAACCAGCCTAGATTATCACTATCTTCAACACTAGCTTCACTAGCCTCCACTGATCCATCGACTACATAATTACTATCATCACTGTCAACTTGATTTCTTTTCATTTGATTACTCATATCTTCATCACTGGCATCTCCATTATTGTAACCTTCATCACTCTCATGGTTTTCTTAATTATCATCTTCAACTTCAGCATCACCATCATGGATAATCCCAACATTTGAATGTTGTTATCCTTCAACATCACGATGCTTACTATGGTATTTCACAACCTCAACATCTTGGACAGTGCCATCATTTTCATTCTGTACCTGCTCTGTGTTTGTCACATTATCATCAAATAGCATCTCATAACTAGACAAGTTAATATTACCAGGTTCACTGTCACCTAAGCTCTCACCTATCTTTTCATCTTGATCAACTCTGTTTCTATGATCATCCACAACCTCTATAGCAAGCCCCTCATTTCGTGACAACCACTCACCATTTGATGACATTCTCATAAAAGGTTCAAATCCTTTTTCTATGTAAACCACCACAATTGGCAGGCCCTCATATGCTTGCAGCAGTCTAATTATATGGTTGTCATCAACTATTTGTTTCAAGCTCATATCTAAACTATACTCAAACCACTTAAAATACATGTCAACGTTTGTTCCAGTACGACTTACCATTTCTTAGAAAATGTTTTTAAGTTTAAATATTGACATTCTATCAAGATCGCTATTTTTAATGTGACTAACCCTACCACTCTTGTACTCTACATGTAGTTTTCACTCAAAGTGGCCTCCATAGTGCAACTCAATTGTAAAATATGACATTCTGTAAACAAGAAAAAAAACAAAGAGAAAAATCAACAAAAAAAAATCGACCCCAGGACCACTTAGTAAAGAAAATCAAAACCAAACAAATTGAACTTGAGATTACTCAGCAAACAAAATCAACAGAAAAAGAGAAAGCCTAAAATACATCATCTGGAAAGTAGGTTGTAACACAAATGGATCTGGATTTACGATCATGTGACTACTAGAATTATGCTTTCTCATTGTCTCAGCATAGTCCCAAATCCTGAGATACTGCTCATTTACATCATTTGCAATGAAGCCCCTTGCCTTTCTTTTTGCCTTGTACATCTAATATCTACTTACAACCACCAGCATTTTCCTTCTCACTTTGTTCTTCAATGCAGTAATGTTAATGTCTAAGGGTTGTCTCTTACATCATTTACAAACCTTTTTGCCAAATACTTGGAATCCACTTGCTTGTTTTTGTAGTACTGCTGCCACATGTGTGCTTGCCTTTTAAAGATTTTATTTGAAAAGTAGTAGTTCTCCCAATTGGAGATGCATGTATCCTCCAATCACAGCCATGCCTACATACTGTTGTTAGGAGGGTACACAGCCATGCCTACATAATGCTGTTTTCTTACCATTTTCATTCTTTATGTACTTAATATCATAACCATGGATCATATTGTACTCCTTTAAAGATTCCCTCGCTAAATACCTGTAGGGTAAGGAATTTCATTCCTAAAATTAGTTTAGGATTTTTCATGTGCAAAGTCTCTTTGAAAACTAGAAAGTCATCACCCCCTCGTCCTCGCATGAACCTTTAAGCCTTACAAGATCATCATCATTACCTGGATCAGAATACTATTCCTCTCCATTAATTGGATCAGTTGCTTCTTTCCTTGTTGAATCCCCTTCTTGATTACTTTGAGGTTCATAATTTACCTTAGATATGTCATCTTGGTCTCCCTTAAGATCTTCGTACAACCAACTTAGATCATTACTACCTTCAGTACTACCTTCACTAGCCTCCACTGATCCATTGACTACATAATCACTTTCATCACTGTCTTCATGATTTCTATTCTTTTGATTACTCACATCTTCATCACTAGTATCTCTATTACTGTAATCTTCATCTCTCATTGTTTTCTTCATTATCATCTTCAACTTTAGCATCACCTTCATGGATAATCCCAACATTTGAATATTGTTGTCCTTCAACATCACGATGCTTACTGTGGTCCTTTACAACCTTAGCATCATGGATAGTGCCAACATTTTCACTCTGTACATGCTCTATGTTTGTCACATTATCGTCAAATAATATCTCGTAATCGAACAAGTTAATATCATCAGGTTCACTGTCACCTAAGCTCTCACCTAGATCATCTCTGCTTCTATAGACATTCACAACTTGTATAACAAGACCCTCATTACCTGACAACAACTCACCATTTGATGACATTACCATAATAGGTTCAAATCTTTTCTCTTTGTAAATCACCACAATTGATAGCCCCTCGTATGCTTACAGCATTCTAATTGCATAATTGTTATCAACTATTTGTTTTAAGCCCATATCTAAACTATACTCAAGCACTTAAAATACATGTCAATATTTGTTTCAGTACCATATACTATTTAACAGTAAATGTCTCTAATTTCAAATACTGGCATTCTGTTAGGATCACAATTTTCAATGTGACTAATCCTACCACTCTTATACTCTACATGTCATTTGAGTAGCCCCGTAGTACATTTTAATTGTAAAATATGACATTATATAAACTAGAAAAAAAACAAAGAAAAAAATTAACATAAAAATCGACCGTGGGACCACTCAATAAAGAAAATCAAAACCAAACAAATCGAACTTGGGCTTACTTGGCAAACAAAATCAACAGAAAAAGAAAAATCTACACACAAAAAAAAATCAAACTTGGAACCACTCTATACAAAAAGTAACAATAAATAAATTGACATTGGACCACTGGGCAAAGAAAATCAAAACCAAACAAATCGCAACTTTATCGCAAATAAAAAAGACTATGAATAAAATTATAGCCGTTTTGGTTAAAATTAAATTTGTTTTACTAAAGATTGCAAAAAGACTTACAAAACCTTAAAATGACATTTTTTTGTCTCATTGGTTTTTTTATTTTTTGGTCAAATGTTTTTACTATTCAAGTTTCTCATAATGAAAAGAAATTTAATAAGTATAATCATTTAAGCTAACGTAAAAAAAAAAAAAAAAGAACTCACTACAAACAAATAAAAAACTATATAAAAAAACGTTATTTCATACTGTGCCTAATGATCTAGCCAAAGACATTTCAAATGAGACAACCATTGAGTCACATTTATTGGCTAGGTAGTAGAAAAAATGGCCACATAGTATATGTAGAGAATTTTTTATTTGCCAAAAAACATATGCCACGTGATATTTCAAGCAAGAGCGAAACCATATATAGAGATTCACAGGGGTTCGACTCCTTTTAAAAAATATTTATATAATTTATTTTTTGACAAAATAAGAGTCTAGAAATTGATTTTCTATTGGTTTTATTTACAATCTATAATAATTAAATTTAAGGATCATTTTATATAACACATTGTATGCATATATTAATTAAGATTTCGTTTGGTTGTTGGCTTTAACCCGACTGAAAGCCTTTTGGTTTAAAGTTTTAAAAAATTATTTTCTATTTTCTAATAACCTAAATTTTTAATTTTTTTACTTACTAGTTTTTAGTTTTTTGACTTTTTTTGCTAAATTCTATTATAAAACATAATAGAATATTCACAGTTAAAGTCAAGAGTGTGGTCTTTCGATCGATTGACCACAAATATTCTTATATACTTTTTAAAAATATCACAACTTCTATTATACATAATTTTTTTTATATAAAAATCATATTTTTAAAACCTACATATTAAAATCTATTAAACAAGATCTATATTGAATATCAAAATTATTTTTTTTTAAAAATTATAATATCTTTTATTTGGCTTAAAACCACTTGGCTTATTGACTTATCGCATTTTTACTTGAAATTACTTTAAGCTAAGTAATTTTTTTAATTTAGGCAACTTAAAATTTTTACCCAACTGACTTTTTATTTTTTGGCTTGAAGCAATTTTAACATAGAAGTTCAGCGTTAAGTTGGGTTATGAAATGGAACCGTAACATTGTATTTAATATGGTGTAATGTGTCACATGTCACATTTTGTACCTAAAATAGTATCACATCAAATGATATTTAAATATAGTTATTATAACATATCAAAATCAATAAACCACAATATATACAAAATTCTAATAAAATGAGCAGGATCTTCATTTCTCAACAAATCATCTAGATAATTTAATTATAGTGGGCTCCATGGCTCAAACACAACCTCTATTGTGTCTACTTTGATAATAGCATTACCCCTATTTGGCTAATATTTCTACTACACTACACTCAGAGCATTTGGCTTTCTTTCTCACCAATTTATTGAGGTTAGCCTTCTAATTTCTAAAAATTATTTTATAAAAATTCAAAAAATTAATTGAATCAGGTTTTGGATTTCATCATATTTTATATAGAATTTTTAAAATTAAATAAAATTTTAAAATATTCTATTTTTTATAAAAATAAAAAATTAAAAGACTTAAATTAATTGAATTAATTTTGAAAAATTGTCCTAATTCTTTTTATCATCCCCTCTAATACATATTCTAATTCCCCCTGGTTTCAAGAATGCCTAATAATTTTTCCTGTGATTATATATGACATCAAATAATTATTGGAGTATTATGTTGCATTGGTTACATCCTCTAAACTAATAATGTTGTAAAATATTTTTTGGGCAACACAATATTGATTCAGTTTTGACTTAGCTTCGTTTGTTCCGATAGAAAATATTTTTATTAAGAAAATATTTTCAATAAAAAATATTTTTTTTTGTGTTTGGTAACGACTTTGAAAATGATGGTGCTAGTAGATGTGGTAGTATTAGAATTTGTGGCAATAGCGACGGCGGCGGCAGTGGCTGGACTGCAGCACTTCAGAGACCCCATACCTCTAGAACCCTAGACTCTCGAGACCATGAAACCCCGGACCCCAAGACCATTGGACTGCTAGACCCCCAAGACTCTAGGACCTCGAATTCCCGAGATCTCGGAGCCCTGAAACCTCAGGATCTTAGACCCTTAGAACCCTGGACCCTTTGGACCTCGGACCCTCAAACCCTAGACACACGGGACCCTGGACCCTAGGAACGTGGACCCTTGGGATCCTAGGAACCCAGACCCCCGAACCCTCGGACCCCAAACCTCTAGACCCTTGGAACCCTGAACCCCCGGGAACCTAGCCCCCAAATCTCTAGACCCCCAAGACCCAAAGAACGGGACCCTCGGACCTCAGGACCCCGAGGTCCCGTACTCCTGAGATCCCGAAAACTCGAACCTCAGGACCCCGAGGTCCCGTACTCCTGAGATTCCGAGAATTCGAACCTCTGGACCCCCAGAACCCAGACCTCCTGGACCCCGAACCCCTCGAACCCGGACTCTGGACCCTCAACAACCCCGAACCCTTGACCTTCTTAGCCCAGACTGATGGTGCTGGAGGTAGAATAGTGATGCTATTGGTGGCGACAGTAGTGCGATGATAAGGGTGAAAAATATTTCCACCATAAAAAAAGTGAAAAACGCTTTTCACGAAAATCAAATTATTTTCTATTAATTTAGAAAATATCCGTTGAATTTTAATTTATGTCATACCAAATACTAGTGAATATGAAAAATATTTTTCGTTGAAACAAACGGAGCTTAGTATGTATCAAATTTTTTTACTTATAAATAGCATCATGTAAGTAACGACACATGATATTTTCAAAATGACCAATAATTCTTCATGACATCAAGACTCTACAATTGTGGGTTTTAATTCAAATAACACTATTGTAACTACCGCGTGCTAAGCACACGAAAAAAAACTTGGCTCATGTGTAATATTAAATATTTTTATATTATATATATACAGTTGATAATAGTAAAGTAAAAATAGTATTGTAAAACAATATATATATATATATATATATATATATATAAGTAAGTGTTGGAATTTGAACACTAATTCTTGAACGCGAACGGAAGCGCAAGCATGCACATATTAAAAAAAATCACTCAAGGATTTATGTAGATCGGCACAACCTGTCTACATTTATGGGTGCAAGAGATAATCCATTATATATAACCATAAAGTATACAATTCTAAAATTAAAAATACTTTAAAATTCGACACTCACAACCCGAACCCTGAAATAAACTCCGTTTTTCCGCTCAAGGGTAACTCTCGTGCTACCGTTATTTTCTTCTCTCTCCCTACATCTCTACCCTCTTTGATTCAACTCTCCACACAAATAACTATAATTATAGAATTTTATTTATAGACAAACCATAAAATCTTATCTCCATATAATTATAAAATCCTACACATCTTAAACTTCTTCTAGATTCAATACTCCATCACAGTTCAAATACATGTAAATAAAATACTAATTATATGAGTCCGCAGAATATAAGATATACACCCAACAAAAAGTCTAATATTCTATGATTTTACTTAAAAATATGCGATTATAGATTTATTTCTAACTTGCAAAGTTTTTACCAAAGAAACTAACGAAAAAATTTAATGTTAAAGAATTGAAAATATTAATTTAGCGTATAAATAACAAATTGTCAATGCATGATATAAGCAATTATTGTATAACTTGAATATGATCAACTTCTTTCTAAATTTCAGATGAATTAAATTTCTTAAATTTTTTAATATCATATAGTGATTAATATATGTATATTCCTATATATATAATAGTGTTCTATTTGTGCTATGCACGAAAAAAATTATATATTTTTACAACAATAAATTAATTCATATGATACTGATTAATTTATCAACAATTCATACAAAAGTTCATCTCGCTACCTAATTCTCATTTTAATTAAATATAATTTATGGTATTTTATATTAATAATTTGACCAACTATATCTACAAAAAAAAAATCTTATTTTCTCTAAATTAAAAACGATACTCCTATGATTTTAAGATTTCAAATATTTTGCATCAAACATCATTGGATAAAGTTAACATGTGTATTATTTTGTGTACCAAATACCCCAAAATATTATATATTAAAAATTTGAATAATGTAACCATATTTATTAGAAAATCAATAATCGATGTAATAAGATATACGTGTTATTATTATCAATAATTAATTAACAATTCTCCGTATTTATTTACCAATATAATACTCCACATATCCATGCATTGTTCTATACATTTCAATAGACTTCCGCCTTGTTTGGCAATTTAGATTTTTGGCTTTTTTAGCCAAAAAGTTAAAGAGTCAATATAAATTATTTGACAAAAAAATCTTAAAATGTCAAAAAAACAAATCAAACTACTAAACTCTATAATACCTAATTTAAAGTCTCACCCCATTTTAAAAGCAAGTAATACTCATATTTGATAACTTATTTATTAAAAAAGTCATGTGTAGACTGATTTGCACTAAATGATTTAATCAAATAAACTAAACGCTATGAAAAGCTAAAACCAATAAACCACACAAGCAGAAAAAATAAACCAACCACAATCAGACACAAGACGATAACTTTTACGTGAAAAATCTCAAACCGGATAAAAATCATGAGACCACACCGGATCTAGAAAATCAAACGCTATTAAATTGTTGGTTACAAGAGAATCTTACAAATCGACATTGTAACTACAACCAAACGTTTGAAAGCCTTCTTCTACCGAATCCACATACACCAACTCCTGTGCTTGACTGCCATTAGAACCCACCACCGGACTTCAATGCTGAAAGACTCCTCCACCAGACTTCAACACTTGAGACTCCTCTCAAGTGACTCTACGAACACGAACAGATCGTTGAAGTTTTGAATCCTTGATGATATTTTGAATGTGCGAAAGCTATATGATCATCAAGACGTTGTAAGCTAGCTTGTGATGCTTAACAAGACACATGGAAGGCTAGGGCTATTATTAAATCATAAAGGCCCTTCTTGGCGGCTAGGGCTTCAAAGGAGAAGGAGGAGGCACACAATCAAGAAGCCCCTAGCAACCTATTTATACAAAAACCCAAAAACCCAAAAACACAAAAACCTAACTGCTGCAATTAAAAAAACTGTTCCTCGCGCATATAACTGATCGATCGGTCTATCGGTTTTTTCAGCCTTGCGGTAAATTACTGCAGACTGAGAAACTGAGAGCTGCTAAAGACCGCTCGATGGACCAATCGATCGCTCTATCAAGCGGTCTGATACTGCGGCCAGATTTTTACTATTTTCTGCTCTTCGTTCGCTGCGCTACAATATCAAACCATAACTCCACAAGAACAAGTATTAAAATATCAAAGAATAAAATAAATAAATTGAATAAACATTTATCATAAATTTGCCAAATATAAAACGAATATTTTCGAGAACAAAATTCCTAACATTTATTATCAGTACTAATTATATATAATCATAATAATCAATTATATAGAAAGACAATATTGTTTAATTTAAACAAAAACAAAAAAGCTAATTTTTTACATAATCAATCAATTTCGAAAAAACTAACTTAGAAGTTAATTTACCAAATAACCTATGTTCAATCCAAATAAGTTTTTTTTTACACTAAAAAATAAAAATGCCACCATTTAAGTTACCAATCATGCCCTTAATTGTTTTCATAAAGTATTAGATCTCACGAATATGCCCTGAATTATAAGTTTGTAAAATGCATTAACTTTTTCTCCAGTTTTGGCTCTCTTATTTATTTATGACACTAAGGGTTTTCAGAGATAAATTAGCAAAAATATATAAAAAAGAATTGAATATATAAGTAGATATAAAATAAAAATATATAATTTTAAGAATTTATTACTAAAGATTACCATAAAATACAAAATATAACAGATGAACACTCAAGGACGGATGCAAAATTTTAACTTATTGTTAAAATTTTGTGAATTCAATTGGCAATTGAATTCCAGAATTCAATAGCATAATTTATTTGCAATTGAATTGACCATTCAATTGGCAAATGAATTCTGAGAATCAATATCATTTAATAGTTATTGATTCTCCTGTAAACCCTCTAGGAAAGAAATTCTATATAAAACTGTCATCTCATTCAGTTTCTGGCAGAGAAAGAAAGAAATACAGTAGTAAGGTAAGAACCAAACGAGAGAGAGAGAAAGGCAGACGGGGTACATTCGTAACCGATCCTTTGTGATTTTTCAACGATCGTGCCAGCCGTTTTATCCTGGGAGAGTGACGCCGGTGGAAAACCTGCAACATCCTCGGTAGGCAGTGAATCATTCTTAAGGAAACTGCGTTTGCAGGACTCGATTTGCATATTCTCTTCATATTATTTTTCTGTATTTTGTTTCCTGTAATTTTAGTTTATTGTAATTGTTGAAAGTCAATAAATATGTATTTTCTAGATCACCGAGCATGTATATTTTATTATGGCGTTGGATTTTTTCCAATAATCTGTTGAAATTTTGTGAATTCAATTGGCCATTAAATTCCAAAATTCAATAGCATAATTTATTTGCAATTGAATTGGCCATTCAATTGGCAAATAAATTTTGAGAATCAATACCATTCAATGGCTATTGATTTTCCTGTAACCCATTTAGGAAAGAAATTCTATATAAAATTGTCATCCCATTCAGTTTTTGGCAGAGAAAGAGAGAAATACAGCAGCAAGGTAAGAACCAAAGGAGAGAGAGAGAAAGGCAGACGGGGTACATTCGTAGCCGATCCTTTGTAATTTTCCAACGATCGTGTCAGCCGTTTTATCCTGGGAGAGTGACGCCGGTGGAAAACCTACAACACCCTCGGTAGGCGGTGAATCATTCTGAAAGAAACTGCGTTTGCAGGACTCAGTTTGCATATTCTGTTCATATTATTTTTTTGTATTTCATTTTCTGTAATTTCAGTTTATTGTAATTGTTGAAAAGTCAATAAATATGTATTTTTTAGATCACCGAGCATGTATATTTTATTATGGCGTTGGATTTCTCCCAACAATCTGTTAAAATTTTGTGAATTCAATTTGTCATTAAATTTCAGAATTCAATAGTAGAATTTATTTGCAATTGAATTGGCATGGCGCTGGATTTCTCCCAACAATCTGTTGAAATTTTGTGAATTCAATTGGTCATTGAATTCTAAAATTCAATAGCAGAATTTATTTGTAATTGAATTGGCCATTCAATTGGCAAATGAATTCTGAGAATCAATACCATTCAATGGCTATTGATTCTCTTGTAACCCCTCTAGAAAAGAAATTCTATACAAAGCTGTCATCTCATTCAGTTTCTGGCAGAGAAAGAGAGAAATACAGCAGCAAAGTAAGAACCAAATAAGAGAGAGAGAAAGGCAGATGGGGTACATTCGTAGCTAATCCTTTGTGATTTTTCAACGATCGTGTCGGCCGTTTTATCCTGGTGAGTAACGCTAGTAGAAAACCTACAACACCCTCGGTAGACGGTGAATCATTCTTAAGAAAATTGCGTTTGCAGGACTCGACGTGTCATCGGGACTGACCGCCCATCCTGCCGGTGCGCCATGTGTGCACTGCGAAGCCCCTCAGGCCCACCCGCAGCACGTATAGACGCAGGGCTTTGCGCTGTCATGAGTATAAGAAAATAAAGTTGCGCCTTCACCACCTGCGGATTTTGGTGAGATGGTCAGCGCTTGATCCTGACAATTGGTATCAGAGCGAGGTTGTAGGTTCGAGTCTCTCTAGGTAGCTTCTGGGGGGGATTGTTGGCTTTATGGGGGCCAGAATCTTCCTTAAGGGACTCGCTGATACGTGGGGGGTCCCCCTCCACGTGTCATCGGGACTGACCGCCCATCCTGCCAGTGCGCCACGTGTGCACTGCGAATCCCCTCAAGCCCACCTGCAGCACGTATAGACGCGGGACTTTGCGCTGTCATGAGTATAAGGAAATAAAGTTGCGCCTTCACCACCACCTGCAAGTTTTGATGAGATAGTCAGCGCTTGAACCTGACAATTGTAATTGTTAAAAATCAATAAATATGTATTTTCTGAATCACCGAGCATGTATATTTTATTATGGCGTTGGATTTCTCCCAACAATCTGTTGAAATTTTGTGCATTCAATTGGTCATTGAATTCCAGAATTCAATAGCATAATTTATTTGCAATTGAATTGGCCATTCAATTGGCAAATGAATTATGAGAATCAATACCATTCAATGGCTATTGATTCTCCTATAACCCCTCTAAGAAAGAAATTCTATATAAAACTGTCATCCCATTCAGTTTCTGGCAGAGAAAGAGAGAAATACAGTAGCAAGGTAAGAATCAAAGGAGAGAGAGAGAGAGAGAAAGGCAGACGGGGTACATTCGTAGCCGATCCTTTGTGGTTTTCAATGATCATGTCATCCGTTTTATCTTGGGAGAGTGACGCCGGTGAAAAACCTACAATACCATCGGTAGGCGGTGAATCATTTTTAAGGAAACTGCGTTTGCAGGACTCGGTTTGCATATTCTGTTCATATTATTTTTCTGTATTTCGTTTCCTGTAATTTCAGTTTATTGTAATTGTTGAAAGTCAATAAAGATGTATTTTTTGAATCACCAAGCATGTATATTTTATTATGGCGTTGAATTTCTCCCAACAAGCGTAACAAATAATTTTCAAAAGATCTTAACGTCGAGATATCATATTTAAAAAAAATATTGGAGGATGAACTTATATAATTTTTATATATTTTGAATCCATTACTACTATAATAATAATTATTTTTTTCAAAATTTAGGGGGCTGATAGCCTCCATCCGCCCCCTTTTCCCTGCCTATACGAACACTCACACGAATTAAATGTATTTCTCAAATCGAATTTTTTGTGCAAAAAGTGATAAACTGAAATGTAATTATTCATTTTGGTGGGAAGGGTTAATCCTATATATGTGGACCTAATTTAAAAATTGAATCAGAGTTCTAATTGCTTGTGCGAATCATATATATATATAAATTGATTAATTGATGGCGTGTGATTCATAAATGGAGACTGACCCTAATTTGTTTGCATTTTGAATTTGAGGACATAATTCTTAATACCATACTGTATAGTATATCAATTTTTTTTATTAGTATGATACGTATCGATGCTGATAAAATATCGAATACTATTTCGAATTTATCACTATAAAATATGTATGTATATATATATATATAATATTGTTCAATAATAAATAATTTAGTATAACATAATTATTTATTAAAAATAATATTTTAATTAATTAGTCTAAATTCAATTTTAATCTCAATATTTATAGTGAGATAGGTAATTTGAAAGTAATAACATCTAATATGTAAACTTTTTAATAATAATTTAATATTGATTAATTTTAGAACACTCATTTTATGATATATTTGATACTTGAATTGAAGTATAAAAATAACACATGTTCCATTATTTTCTTCTACCAAAGCAGATTCCTCTGTGGCCGGGAAGGATATCATCCCTAGCATCGGTTTTTGGCCACTGCACACCATTTCCCTTAGCAGTTTCGAAGAAATCAAATCCGGGGTGGGGTTCGACACAAACGAATTGAACTAAATCTGTAGGGAGTAATAATTACACAATAGCAAAACAATATGAAGACCAAATATATGTTAACCTACTAAACACAACTCATTTTAATCCTTAACAAGTGAATTAATCTGAGTTTAACCTGACCTATATATCGTTCGTTCCACTATGAGAAATAATTAATTATCAGTTCACAAAATCACCGAGAAGAGGAGTGCGGTATCCGTTTGGGATGGCTTTTGTTTTAGGGACCTTTTTCTCGTTTTTTCCAAACTTTTCGTTTTATTTTTTTTTTGTCCAAATTTTTTACTTTTCTAATTTTTCGTGATGACAGGAATTGAAAAAGCAAGTCCGTTTGAACTAAAGTTGAAAGAAATTCAGATAAAACGATGAAAAAAAGACACTAAAAAGACTCTTTTTGGTCTTTATCTAAATTTTTTTTATTTTTTAACCGAACATTTTTACTTTTTTGATTCTTTTTGACAAAATAAACGAAAAAGTAAGCCGATTTGGGTAACGTTGAAAAAAATTTATTAAAAAAAAACAATAGAATAAAGGTATCCTGCCCTCAGGAAGATATGGAAAAGAGGGTCTCCATGTGGAGAACCCTAGAATAGGTTACCAAACAAAGCACTAATCGCTCCAACTGTAATGACAATGACAATGATAATCACAATAGCTCTCTAGAAGTATTACCTCGATTCAGTTCCATATAAAAGCAAAAGGTTTCCAACAGAATTTGTCAAGAAACTCTGGAACTAACTAGAATATCTTGCAAAACCAAAGCCCTCTATCATGAGAGCATGGTCGATAATGGACAGGAAGCAAATAATTGTTCTCAGACAATAGAAAACGAAGTAGAGAACTAAGAAAGTGAAATCAATTTGGAAAGCAAAAAAGAAAACAAAAAAGACATTCAAGTACTGAAAATAATAAGATATTAAATCCACAAATGCCAAATCCGCCATATGAATATAGTTAACTACAAAAACAGTGGTTCAGCTTCAAAGCACTGTACACACTTCCAAACATCCCCCCTGCGAATGAATGACGTGCTACGGAACCTCCACCATGGCAGGAGACCAAAGCAAGGCATAAGAGCCAGGTTAGAGCCATTTATAAAGGAAGTTCTTTTTTTAATGGTGAGAGTTATTTTCTCACTAAAACTATAAATCACAGGAGATCATATCCTAGTAGATTTAAATTTGTATTTTCGAGGTGAAAAACTTTGACATGACCCTCACTTAAATACCAGCTTGTGAACTGTCACCTGTCCTATTAAAGGTTGAGTTGGAGATCGATGTTCATAAACCCCAAAAATAATAATAACAAATGGGGGAAAATACAAAAGACAGAACAAGAGGAAAAAACACAGAGAAAATGCACCTTCAAAATGAACAAAGAATAAGAACCTGCACTGAAAGCTAAAAGTAAATAAATCACGCACAACCAAACTGGGGCCAAACAAGTCCAAACCCATCCACTACCTCCAAAAGGGCCTGACCCTTCGAGGAACGATGTAGAATTAGAAGGCTCACAAGGAATGGACAGCTACAGAACTACCTGATGTAGGACAATCCCAATCTTCTTTCTTTCGGTCTTAGGGCCTCTGTCAGAATCATCCCAGTAACGTAGCATTTATCCAAGTATGATAACATGTACTTACATGGATTCAAATTATTACCTTGGAAGTTGCAAACATAAAGCTTCAAACTTGTGTAAGCTAATAAAATAATTATCTTCTTCCAACAAGCATGTTGATCTGATATCAAACACGTCCCGTGAACTCCTCCTCATTTACATGCATCGTGTATAATATCTGAAACAGAAAAAAAAAATGGCAATGAGCACCAACCATGAAGGGTAGAGGCAACAAGCCCCATCAGAGCAGCAACAAATGGAAAAAATGCAATTTGAAATACCTACAACACCAGATTAGTGTGGTCACACTCCGATGAACTTGGGTACCTATTTAAAATTGATCCGGGTGAAAATCCAGGGATATGATCCAAAGGAAATAGAGAAAGAAACTAGAAAGTAATTCAATCCTGATTTAATGAAATATATAGTCAAAACACCCAAATAACATGAAACTTTATGATCCATTACGAGAAGAATGGGAGAACCACTTTACAAATCATCCAAGAAACAGTGAGACGTGCAACTGGCTTAGTCAAATTTGACACAGGCCAATTTCTAGCAGCATCGAATATTATTTGTAGTTTATGGTCACCTTAAGAGATACATCATTCAATCCAGAACCGAAAAACTCAAACATTGGTCAATCTACAATGCATTCTTAACATCCACTCCTTCGTATCGATGCCTAATATGGGACGAAAGAAAAAAGAAACTGGGTGAGTAGTTGATCAACAACTTATGGAGCGTATAACAGTATTTGCTACATAATCTATGCAGTATGGCATATCACGAGGTATAGTAAGAAGCACAGAATCAGAGAAAGTTATCATACAGATTACTTTGCTGAAGAAATGCGGTTCAATGATGGTATCCAACTGCTTGAAACCCCCACCTCTGCTCCCAAATGCATGACCAACATTTGAAGATTCACTAAGCCCCTCTGGTTTTGGAAGATTTCTTTTGAAGGCACCAGCCACAGAAAACGAAGTATATGGAATGCGTGCATTGTTTAAAGTATGCAACAATCAAAATTGATAAGATCATTGCATGAACGGCACCAAGTTACATTTTAATACACCGGTAACTGCAAAAACCATGGAAAGAGAATGTCACTTGTGATATCACTGATATGGTAGTAAATTGAACTAACAATAAGTCCACAAGGATGGAATAAAAAAAAAAAGGGAACCAATGGAGTTCCTTAAATGTAAGAGAAAATGGAAGAGTAAAAGAACTACGGTATACCCCTATGTAGTATACATCTTGGTATAGCTTACATGTTTCTCAATGGGATTCTCAGCATTCAAAAGTGGTGCTATTCCTGATCTAGAAGGCGTGTCACCATCAAGAGGTGCAAAACTACTTGATGCTCGGTGGTCAGTAGCCACAGCAGAGCAAGAAGTGTCATTGTCTCCTGAAAGAACAAGAAATGAACCCAATCGTTCAATTTACAATACATTCTATTTTCATCACAAAACTCCAATTTGAAAAAATATTAGATCCTCTAGCTTTCTCCATGATTGAATTAGAGATTCAAGACAAGGCTTTCAAGGGTTTATCAACTTCCACTAAGAAGTACATGCCATGAAATTGAAATAAATCTTGCCCAGATATAAAGCAAAAAAGGAAGCAAAAGAGAAAAGAAATATAAAGGCATAGTGCAGAAACCATTGTAAATTGAAGCAACCCATCGAATTGTTATAACCACATAACGACAACAGTAAAACTGCTGGTTCGTTTAGCTCATACTTGTCAAAAGGTAAATTAAAGATTTCAGGCAGCTATTACAAGAACATCAATCCACACAGCAGAATAATGTAAGGTTATAATTTAAAACTAATTTTTATTTTCATGGGGCATCAAAGTGCATTTCTATGTTTTTGCTTCTACAGTAAACACACGAAACACAAACAGATTGCTATCGTAAGCTTTCAACAAATAATATAATTTATGTCTACTACTACTACTCTACTACTCTGGTGATTAAAATGGTGAGGCTAATTCTGAACAACTGAATTTTGCACTGGAATGCTCTGTAAAAAAGAATGCACCAATTTAAAATAAATGCTCTATCAAGATTTGTTTCTACACTAAACATGTTACAAACTCAGAGAAAAACAAGCAGCACAGATTACAAACATGGGACTTTAGGCAGCAAATTCCTCAATAAAACTTGTGGATACAATCAATTGAGGCACTTAAACTGCACATATCAACTTACTTTTATGCTTGTCCAAATCCATTGGGATTACCCTCTTGTTGGTCATCCCTGAAATCGGATGTAAACTCTTAGATACCATGAAAAAAGAATGACCCCTCGTAAGATTTTATATAAAAAAATAATAATTCATAATAAAACTCAAATATTTACGCTAGAAGGAAAATACTAACAGATGTTTGAGGCTCAGTTTTCGTCCTTTGTGTTTGCAGGTACTTCAAAATGGTCCGGTCATATACATATTAATCAAACTCAAATCCTGTCAGACATTATACAACAAGTGAATCATACAAAAAATACACATTCTAACTAGTTTATGCTTGGTCAACCCCTAGTTCAATGAAGCCAACATACTCAACATATTACTTACACAACAAGTTGAAGCAAAAGTAAGTTGATGTCCAAGAAGCACAACAGAGAGATAGTGAGTAGAACATGCCCAGACAAAGTGTCCAAGCTATTCGGAGAGAAATTGCAACTGAATGACTTATATCAGGTGACCAGACTCCCACTATAAGTCGGTTAAAAACGTGGAACTATTAAACCATGTAGGGGTAAGAAACAAACACATGACCTCGCTTTCTTTGTTGCCATGTTAAATTGTTGATTACTAATTCGTCTAAAAGCTTACATTGTTAAAAATCCAAAAGTTATTGGAACCAAACCATTGATACCCTTATCACTATTCAGAAAGCGTCGAACCAAAGCATTGATACCCATTGTAGAGCGATGGATAAATTTTACGTCGTAGATAAATTTTATGACTTAAGATGTGTCATACCAAGGTGGACGCCTTCTGAGTCATAAGAGCACACTCATCTTATTCAATAATTTGACTGTCTTTCACAAAGGCTCAAAACATCCTAAGATTGACTAGCTAAAATACAATGTTTATTAAGCTATGAGATTTTGTCATTCCATCGGTTATGTACTACTACTGTTTGCCACCTAAGCATTACAGTTGTTTGGTTAACTACTTTAACGACTTGGGGTTCTTTCTTGTAAGTGGTATACCAACACGGTTACACCCCGCTTTGGCAAGCTCAGATCAAAACAAGTAGGCACTTTCATGATAGAGATCATAACTCGAGCAACAAGGTTGGTAAGTGCACAATTCAGTTCATTTTTACCATGCCCCATCTCTATAGGTAAAGCCTCAAAGTTTCGGACAATATGATAATAGTTTTACCACTATTGTCTCCATAACTACTCAGAACAATAACTAATGGCTACTTTGCCTGTTAACTACTAAATAAGCTCTTGATATCCGATGAAACAATAATGGATTCATATGTTACGTAGACTTTTTAGTTTTTAAAAGCTTTTTGAATTTCTTTACAAAAATAGCCATGTTAAAGATCTCGCTTAGAAAAATAAAAAGATCTCAATTTTTTGTAAAACATGATTTAAAAACATAAGAAAGTTTTTTAATCTCGGTTTATTCAATAACCGAGATAGTTTGTTGGTTTATTATAGCTTTAGATCTCGGCTATTTAAAAATCGAGATGCTTTCTAATACTTTATAATCTCAGTTTATTAATAACCAAGATGGCATGATTTACTAAATCACTTTAGATCTCGATTATTTAAAAATTGAGATGGTTTATTTCCAAAATTTTGCGCGAGGAAATTTTTTAGGATGACTTTATGTCTCGGTTGTTTGAATAACAGAGATTGTTTGTTCCTTTTAGATAATTTGATAACTTCAAATCACACAACGATTTACTTGGGTTCCTAAAATTTCATCTCCCCATAGCTAGCAACTCTCTCGCAAATCGCGACTCCCTCTCCTTCTCCTCTTCCGCACGACGTCATCGCTTCTCCACCGACCACAGCCAGAACCACAGCCATATAGGGGAGTTCGTTTCCACCAACCACCACCACCGTCGCATTAGCTTTCTCCGTTCGTTTCCAAGGGTCGTTGGTAGAAAAACTCACTCTCGCAACCCTAGCAAAATTTGTGTTGGGGTGGCAGTGCATGGACTGATTTATCTGGTATTTACTTCATCTTCCACTACCCACTGTGGCGTTGGGATTTGGAGGTTAAAAATGAGAAAATTCAAAGATATTTTGAAAAATATTTTAAACACCATGAAAATCAAATTTTGAAAACTCATTTTGTTGAAAATAGAGTCGCCACTTAGTTTTTGAGAAAAACTAAGAAAAATAAAATTGGCTATTGATCTTAAAAACGTTAACCAGAGAAAAAACGGGTTCGGAGGCTAAGGTACGAATCGAGAATGTGCTAGGCACCCCGTTCACCCAACCGTAAAGTTGGCCTCTACTAATCATCATTAGTTCATTAATATAATTTCTCAAATGCATACAAATAAAGATAATTGGGGTGAAGAGAGAACATCTAAAATCAAGTATAGAAAAATACATAAAATATGTACATAACATTCCAAAACAAATAAGTGTCAACAGAAAAATCCTAAATTCTATAACATACAATTTCTATCTAAAGAATACATGAAATATACCCACATGCAATATTGTTAAAAATAACTTCAACTATCATAATATGCAAAATAATAAAATATGTTATAGGTTACCAAAACTACCTAAATATGAATTTACTATAAAAGAAAGAAAAATCAAACTATCCTAAACATGCTTTCAAATAAAGAACCTAAAACTTGCGTTTTATCAAAATTAACTAGGTTAATCTCAACGTGATGAATTAATAAAGAAATATAAATATTAAATAAGAAATGCATAAAAGAAAAAAATGCTATATTAAAAGAAAGCCTACTTAACAAAGAAATTTAAAATAAGAGTTTTGTAATAAAAGAGAATTTAAAGATTTAAAAGAAAAGAAAATAATTTGACATGATATGAATGGTAGAAAATGCTATTAAGAAAAAAATCTAATTATTTACATAAAAGATGAAAATAATAAGAATAAAAGAATATTAAAAGATATCTTCATATTTTTTGTGCTTTTTGTTGTTAATAGAAGGAAAAAGAAAAATATTATAAAAGACAAGTTAAGAAAATTTAGCTGTTATTATTTAAAAGAGAATAAAAGAGAAGAAAAGAAAAGAATAATGGAGTATTTTTAAGAGAGAAAATTATAAACTACTTAAAAATGAAAATTAGCTTAAAAGCTTTTTTGTGATTTTTGAATTTGATAAAAATAAAAAAGAATGAGAATAAAAGAAAATAAAGTTATAAAAAATAAAAATAGAATTTCATAAGTACTAATATTAGGAGAAAAGAAATGTTAAATAGAATTTTATGAGGAAACTAAAACTAATAATAAAAAAGAATAAAATGATAGAAAATAAATTACATTAATGAAAGAAAAGTTTAAAAAAAAAAGAACATTGAATTAAATGAATATTTAAGCTAATATTACTTAGGCTAGTGTTAGCAAAAGAATATTAAACTAAAATTTAAAAAAAAAACAAACAAACAAATGCTAATACAAGAAAGTGAAATAAAATACTTAGTACAAGAAAATAAAATATTATTGAAATAAAATTTAGACTAAACGAGAAAATTAGATACTAGAATATTAAATAAGAAAAAGAATAAAATACTATGAAAAGAACATTACACTAGAGGAAAAAAAAATAAGTAAGGTGCTAACAAGAAAAAATTAATACTAATAAAGAAAATAAAAGACTAGAAAAGAAAATATTAAACTAAAAAAAATAGAATATTAGCACTAAAGAAAAAAAAATGAAACATTAAAGAAATTATATTAAATTAAGAAAATAAAACGCTACATTGCAAAGAAAAGTAAGTGTTTGGAAAGTAACTTACATTATTTACTAAACAAAGGCTAACATGAAAATTAAGTTAGAAGAATAATTAGAATGCTAGTAAAGTAAAACTAAGTTAACTAAAAGAAAATAAAATAAATGCTAGAATATGGAATTAACATAAAAGAAAGAAAATAAAAAAAATGTAATATTAAAATTAAATAGGTGTAATATTAGCGATTACAACCATTTTCATGTGGGTACCTTAATTATAACGATTAACAACATTGATTAGTTGTAACCGTTGAGAATGTTGGCACTAAGTTGATAGATTAATTGAATGCAACAATGTACTAAAAATAAAATGAAAATAATAACTAAAACTTTTAAAGGAAATAACCCAACTACGTTGAACAATAAGTAATATTGCAAATACTAAATAAAATTGACAATAATAGAAAAACATTAAAATGGAAATTAACCCGATCGCTCCAATAGAGAGAAGTAGAGTTTAGAAATATTGGAGATCCAAGCGAGGTACCTAGATTGCCGGGGAATTCTCAAGTTGGGAAATGTGCTCCAATTGTCCAATCTTCGGGGGTGATCTAAGCAATGTAGGCTTCAATGCAGGTATGGGAGATTAGGGACTCGGTATCTCGGCAGGGTTTCGGCGTCGGGCCTCGGGATTGCTCGGTATATCGGCAGAGTCTCTTTCACTCAAAAATTTTTTGTACTGGAAAGGTACGCTGGGGTACGGTATTTATAGAATTCTTCAACCAATTACAATTTAACATGTTTTGGGACACGTCAGGCCATTTGAAGTTGGCGACCGCCACAATGCAAGTTGGCGGCTGCTAAGTTGAAAAAGATTCCACAAGATTCTATTGACGGCCGCCACAATGTGAGTTAGTGGTCGCCATGTTGTAGTTGGCGGCCGCCACTTTTGGCTAGGATTTTCAAGAGGTTCTATTGACGGCCGCCACAATGAACATGGCGGTCGCCACTTCTGACAATGACTTGGGCAACAAGTTATCGATGGTTTGGTACAATTCATTGGTTTCGGAGATTTTGAAGGTTTTTGTTGACTGGGTTCAAATACCGAGCTTGGATCAACTCCCGATGATCATACTGAGGCACTATTTCTCCTGTTTTTATCATCGAATTCGCCTAAAATTAGGCGGGATCAAATTGGGGTGTCTACACCCACCTTTTGTGAATCTGTTTTCTTAATCATCTTTAAAACCCTAGCTAATATTCTCTTTCTTTTTTTTCCTGCAAAATCCTTTAGGCTCTGGTTAAAGGAAATCAAATTGAAGATAATTTTTTATTTTTGATAAATTTGCCTAACCTGTAAATTTCAAGTCCAATTGTTAGATAATACTAACAATAACTAACTACTTTTTGTTCCGCATAATATTGGGTAACTAATCATACTTCTATATATTATTTCGTGCATTTGAACTATTTGAGCTTTTATTTGTGACTAGTAAATTTTAAGTACATTAGATATTGTTAGTCATCGATCCATCATTGATAACAGTATACTATCTTGATTTACTCAACAATGAAATTAACCAAAGTTTTCAAATTCTAATAAGCACGTAAGTTTTAAGATTTTTGTGCATCATAATTACATCTTTTTTTTTATTTTCTAATGGTTAAAAATATTTTTTTTGCTAAGGGGACTCAAAATTTACGAGACAACCAAGAGAAATAGGAGGACAAGTCCAGTTTGGAAAGTGGTTCATACATAAATGTTGTTCTATTTTTTTTTTGTTTCGATGGTAATTGTTATTATTTTTTTAAAACCAATATATTTGTATGTAGTGCCTCCAATAATAGTCAAATGTAGAATATGAATTTTATGTGATGAGGTACATGAAATACTTAATTAAAGATCGGACCATTTTAGATAGACAAAATGTAAGAACAATTTTACTTTTTAGTATTATTTATTGTTCTACTAGAATTATTATTAGTTAATTTTTTTTAAGTGATCTCTTGTAGTTTAATAGAAAACAAATGTACATAAAAACTGAACTTGATGAAATGCGAGTTGAGTGGATCAATTTTGCTTTACAAAATATGTGATCGACCTACTCTGCAACTAGAGATGTGAGTTTTATTTTTCAACCACGATCATTCAAATGCATGCGATTATTTTAGTTTTGATCATTATTATCAATCTTTCTTCATTTGATATGTTAGAGGGTTAGATTTGTTCATAGTCATAATCATAAAGTTCAATCTCAACACAATAATTATTTTGTAACCTTGGTGGAATCCATGTAAGACTTAAAACTTAATGTTTAAAACTATTGCAGGTAGGGGAAGAACAATGGAGCATCATTGAGCATGGATAAATTTGGTGCTCTGTTAAGATTGATGAATTTTAGTTATTTTTAACTGTAGTTATTGTTCTGAGATTGATAGATAGCTATTTTTATATTGATGAATTTGAGATGAGTAGTTTTGAACTAATTTGAGACGGGTAATTTTTTTTGTCAGAGTTAGCTATTTTTATATTGATGAATTTGAGATGAGTAGTTTTTTCTGTTATAGTTATTTTAAAAAATTGTGCACTGTTTTGAGATTGAATTTGAGCTATTTTATTATATTGTGCATTGTTGAGATATTTTAATACATTGAATTTGAGATGTATGGTTGTATTGTTGATATTATGATTAAAAAGTTGGGTAATAGTAAATATGTTTTCAATTAATAAAGACAAGTACTGATAACTACCTAGGTTCATCAAAAACAAATGGCATTAAAAAAAATAATTTTTTAAGTTTTCATCTCGGTTTATTAACCGTGATTAAAACTATACCAAAATCTCTTTTTAAATTTTTATATCTCGCTTACTGACCGAGATTGAAAGTATATCATCTCAAGTTTTTACTACTTTCCATATCAGTTATTAAATGAAATTGTTTCTATGTTTTCATCTCGCTTAATACTTGAGATTAAAATTATACTATTTCAATTTTTCTTCGCTTTTCATCTCGGTTAATAACGGAGATTGTTGTTATGTTTTCATCTCGTTTTCTAACCGAGATTAAAAATATACTATTTCAGTTTTGATTGTTTTTCACCTCGGCTAATAACCGAGAATAACAGTATACCATCTCGGATTTGTATTACTTTTTATTTCAATTAATAAAAAGAAATCCAGGTGGGCACGGTAAACCCAACCCCCCTGATGGGACTGGAGTTGGTGCTGCGCCCCTCGCGTGCTGCGCCCTCTAACGGCGCCGTTTGGCATTCAAAATGGGTTGAAATTATGATAAGCCAAAATGAAGTCGTTTTGGCTAAAAAAAATTTAGTGTCACAGGGGCATTTCGCGCGCGCATACAACGTTGGAGGTGGTGTCAACTTTGGAGATGGCTACGTTTAGGTATTTAACGTTTCTTTGGTTTAATTTTTTAAAGAATTTTTTTATTAAAAAAATAGATATAAAAAAATGTAAAAAAGTCAATTAATTATAATGGAACATCAAATAAGTGGGCTTTTAAAAAGGCTTTCAGAAAAGCTAAGCCAAACAGATACTTAATGCTATGTTTGGAAAGTTTTTTTAAAATTTTTTCCATTTTTTGGTTTAATTTTTTACTTTTTGATTCATATTAATAAAATGAATCTGAGAAATATGATTATTTTGGATAAAATTAATTTTTTATTTTTTTTTAACAGAAGATGAAAAAGGCTTAAAGCAAAAAAGCTACTACAACAAAATGGTAGTGCTTGGCAAAACTACTAATGGTAACTTATAGATTGTAACTTGTAGTAAAAATTATGAGTGTTTAATAAAAATTGTAACTTGTAATTGAAATAAAAATAATAATAATTATAAATTGTAGTAGAAGTTGTGAGTGTTTAAAAAAATTTATAACTTATAACTAAAATTAGTAATAAAAAATTAAAAACTATTAGCAGTAGTATTTTTAAATACCCCAATTATCTCAAACAATCTAATTCTTTTTATTTATCTTTTCTTTAAAAAAAATAATTTTTTTAAAAGTTAACTTTTTTAGGCATTCCAAACAAATGCTAACTAAAAAATTAATTTTAATTTTTATAAATCATTAACTTTCTAGATAACACAAATATGACAGTGTTTGTATATAATATATAATATACATATATACACATGGACATAATGTAAAACTACTTGTGACATAATGGAGATACATAAACCGACTTATGCTTTGGTTGAGACAATGAGACTTATGCTTTAGTTGTGACAAAGAGACTTATGCGTTGGTTTTAAATTGTGACAATGAGACTTCGACTTATGCTTTGGTTTTAAATTGTGACAATGAGACTTATGCTTTGATTTTGTGACAATTAGACTTATGCTTTGGCTTTGATTTGGCTTTGAAATTGTGAGAATGAGTCTTATGCTTTGGCTTTGAAATTGTGACAATGAGACAATGAGATGTACGCTTGTAAATATTGATTTAGAATAAGAATGTACGCTTGTTTTATAATTTTTTTTAAATACAAATTAAAATAGTAAAACAATACTTTAACAACTTATAAAAAAATTTGACTTAACATTATTTTAAACCAAAAGACAAAAAAACAAAAAACTATCATTTTTTGCTTTGTTTGTTTTCTTGGATAACTAGAAAACAAACCTATTTTTTGCAATTCAATTTTGAAACCACAGCTCCCCCGCATCAACTAATTTCGGAACTATTTCAAGTTTGAAACTTTTTAAATGAAACAATTAACTTATAAAAAATAATAACTATTTTAAGTATGAGAAATTTTTTATACTTATTTTTTTTAATTTTTTCATTCTTAATTTTAAATAAAATGAGCAACTTATAAAAAATAATAACTATTTCAAATATGAAAAATTTCTCATATTTATTTTTTTTTAATTTTTTAATTTTTAATTTTAAATAAAACTAATAATTCATAAAAAAATAAGAACTATTTCACGTGTGAGAAATTTTTTATACATATTTTTTCTTAATTTTTTTATTCTTAATTTTAAATAAAAAGAACAACTTGTAAAAAATGAGAATTGTTTTAAGTATAAAAAATCTTTTATACTTATTTTTTTGTAATTTTTTAATTTTTAATTTTAAATCAAATAAGTAGCTTACAAAAAAAAAAATTGAAAACTATTCACTTCTCCTGATTGCTAAGCTTGTACCTTGATTCCAATCATTTGCTTCGTCGAAGCTTCACTTTTGGAAACACCAACAACCAACCAGTCCAACCCCCTATATATTCATATATTCACTTTTGGAAACACCAACCCCGTATAAACACCAATCCATTCCCCGTCACCGGTAACCCGCACCATGGACCGACGCCTCCACGACGCCGTCGTAAAGGGCGACGTTCCGACCTTTCGTCGGCTCCTGAAAGAATTAAAAGAAGAAGAAGACGAGGAGGAGGATGTGATCATCAACCGAACCGTCCAAGGATCGCTAAACACCGTCCTGCACTTGGCGGCACGGTTCGGGCGCGCGGAGCTGGCGGCTGCAACGGTGAACTTGCGGCCGGAAATGGCTTCGGCGGAGAACAGGGAGATGGAGACGCCCCTGCACGAAGCGTGCAGGGAAGGGCAGAACGAGATCGCTATACTGCTACTGGAGACTGACCTGTGGGTCGCTTACAAGGTGAACGGCAGAGGCGAGAGCGCCCTCTTTGTGGCGTGCGAGAAAGGGAGGCTTGAAGTGGTAAAGCTTCTTCTCTTCACCTTTCCATGGCTGCTCGTGCTGGAATTGGATTTGCCGACTAGCTCACTCCATGTCGCAGCTTCCGCAGGTCATACAGGTAATTTATACACATTATCAAAAGCAGTCTATAATTAATTCCATTAAAAAATATATTTGATTACTAATAATTAATTATTAATTAGTATAAAATTTATTATCATATAAAATAAATGACATTTTAAATTTCTAAATAACCCATTATTAAAAATTTATGCAGATGTCATTGTTGGTATCAGTAATACAATCTTATAAATCAGTCAATATTAATTGATAAATTGATGAATATCAATACCAAAGGCACAAGAATTTGATATTTATCAATTTATACTATACGCAATAACTGATATTTATAAAAATCTTATTATCGACGCGATAATAACAAACTCAAGATAAAAAAATATTTCACTCCGGATATCAAAAATAACACGGAAAGAAGATGTTAGAGTAGATAATTTTGTATTATTTAAATATAGAAAGAGTGACCAGTTAATTTAATATTAAAACCTTTGTATCTAATTAATAACTTAATTTTTTAAAATTGAAGCTTCAACATGATTTGTAACTAGTTCACTTCAAAGTTTTTGCTTTTCTTTCATTTTTTTTAAATTGGAAAAAGAAAACAAAAAGTGATTAAGCTATTTTTTTTTTTTGGTGTTCAGTGGGATTTTTTAATTATTTTTAAATATTTAGGTTTCTAGTCAAATTGAACTAAAAGGATAAAAAAAATTAACAAAAAAATCAAAAAAATTAATTTTTATTTTCAAAAGTAAACTTATATCCCCTCAATCAACAGCGGGTTAATTGATAATCTGTTGATATTGAGATTTATTGAAGAATGTTTTGTGTACGTCATATATCTTGTCTAGTGAATGAAGCATATGTACACTCAGTGATTGATCCAGAATTTTAATTAATTTAATAAGAAAAATGATTTTCAAAGCATCTTAAAGGGAGAATATTATATTTTTTTTAAAAAAATTAAAAGACAAACTTATAAAATTTTGATATATTTAAATCTAATATTACTATAATAATAAAAAAAAAGTTTCAAAGCCCACATATGTGAACATGACACACTCTAATTAAATTTTTAAAGGTATGTCTCCTCAATTC
Organism: Heliamphora exappendiculata; assembly: GCA_034768845.1. Lineage (NCBI taxonomy): Eukaryota > Viridiplantae > Streptophyta > Magnoliopsida > Ericales > Sarraceniaceae > Heliamphora > Heliamphora exappendiculata. The sequence goes on along the minus strand of JAOTRH010205534.1, from coordinate 3,318 downwards.
AACATTTTTGTGCAAAAATTGATCAATTTCTCATCGTGAAGGTGGTGGATTTAAGCCTTATAACGAGTGATTGGAGGTGATGTCCGTTTTCTTTTTGTAAAATTAAAATAATAGAAGTTCTTGTAACAAAAAAATATAGTATTTAAAAATAAATTATAAATTAATAAAATAACAAAATGAACATACATAATATACCATATCATATGTTACGCAAACATGGCTACCAATCAAATATGATTGCCATAACATTATTTTTTTATTTTTTTTATATTTTTTTTGCAGAGATAGTGAAGGAAATACTGAAGGTGAGGCCTGGTTTTGCACGGAAGAGGGATAGGCAAGGGTGTTGTCCATTACACCTAGCTTGTTCCAAAGGTCACCTACAGGTCACCCAAGAACTCCTAAAATCCGACCTGGACCTCTCCTCTTTGCAAGACGACGCCGGCCGGACTCCCCTCCACTGGGCGGCGATCAAAGGTCACCTACAGGTCACCCAAGAACTCCTAAAATCCGACCTGGATCTCTCCTCCGTGCAAGACGACGCCGGCCGGACTCCCCTCCACTGGGCGGTGATCAAAGGCCTAGTCAACGTCGCCAAAGAGATACTCTCTTCGAGCCTTGAATCCGCGGAGATGATCACAAAAAATGGAGAAACGGTTCTTCACCTGGCAGTGAAATACAACCGGTACGAAGCGCTTAGGAACCTGATGGAGACCCTCAACATCGCCCGGTTGGTGAACTTGCCGGACCACGACGGCAACACCCTTCTCCACCTTGCAACCGCCGGAAAACTCCCAGATGTACGTAAGCAATTAAGAGGAATTCCAATTTTCATTTTCTTGATATTTTTTTATTTATTTTTGTTTTCTGTTTTTTTGGTGTTTTCGAACAGCAAAACAATATAACGTTAATTTTACAAATACACAAACTAAATACAAACCTCGCATGGAATAAAAATGTTATGCACCTAGAAATAAAATTTAAAAAAATACTCAAAATGTGATTTAAATAGTTAAAATTCATTTAAAATGTGTTCTCATCCTATTAAATATAAATTTTAATCGTTCAAATTACATTTTATGTACTGTTTTGAGTTTTATTTTTGAGTACATAACATTGCTGCGCATAAAAAAATGTATCTTTATCATTTATATACATGTGAAACTCACACACTTGGATTCCAATATACATACGGATGGCAATGATATTACCTTTGTTTATGTTTTTTGGTAATTGAATTTCTGTGTTCTAAGTATATTTTTGGTGTAGAATGAAAAGTTCGAAACCGTTCTATTGTTTTTATCGTTGTGGGAAGATAATTTTCAAAAATTAATTGAGAAAGGTGATTTGGAAGTGTTTCCATGCGGCAACTTGAGAAAACCTCTGCAAAAACAGTTTGAGTGAACAATTAAAATGGGACTCATCTCACCTTAATGTGTTAATAAACCGTTCTAATTAATAGATGGTCGTCTACCTACTCAAGCTGGGTGTAGATGTTAATGTTCTAAACCGCAAGGGACACGCGGCGCTAGAGGTAGTTGAATCCAACGCCACCAACTCATGCGCTCTCACGATCGCACAGGCACTGAAAGAGGCAGGAGGTAAGAGAAGCGACGGGCTGCCCCCCAGCTCCCCGAAAGGCCTACGGATCGCCCACCCCTCCCTCTCCGAAAAATGGCACGATAACATCCTAAGCATGCCATCTTCCAGGGCCAGGCCAAAGAAGAGTTCAGAATTCCGGACCCAGACCCAGAGCAACCGCCTCCTGCGAGCAAAACAAATTGAGCACCAAATGGAGGGACAACGTCGCGCCTGGAATACAATCACCATGGTGGCAGTTTTAATAGCCACCGTCACATTCGCCGCCGGGATAAACCCTCCGGGTGGGTTTGATCAAGGCACCGGGAAGGCTATACTGGGCAGGGAAGTGACTTTCAAAGTCTTCATGGTTTGCAACATTGTGGCCTTTTTCTTGTCCCTAGGCATTGTCAATGCCCTGGCAAGCATCGACCCTTTCCAGCCGAAGTCCATGATAAAATTACTTGCTGAAAGCCGCAAGATCATGTGGCTATCGACATTGTTCATGACATCAGCTTACTTCGCCGCCACATGGACGATCATGCCACGCGGCAAGGGTACCAAATGGGAGGCCATCGGAGTGGTGTGGCTCAGCGGAGGGTGCACCGTGACGATGTTTTTGGGAATTGCAGTAATGCTGGCGAGGCATTGGTGTCAGAGTCAAGCATCTACAACCAACTCCGACGTGGATAGCTCCGACACGTGACATTGCATGAATGCTGTTTAGATCATCATATAAATTCATTATTTATAATCTAAACACTACAAATGAAATAGCACATCATTTGACACTTAAATGTAGTTATCAAAAAATAATCCCTATAGCATTATTGAATGTTAAGTACCCATAATAGTTATTCATAATATTACTAATAACTAGCTTGTGTTTGGTGAAAGAGAAAAATCTAAAAGGTCAGTTTTGAAAAGAATATGGTCTATATAGTTTGTCAGGAACAGATTTTTCTTTAATAACATAAAGCTTGAGCAAGATGAGATTGCTTATTTGGTGACGACAAGAATTGCGCTATGGTTAAAAAAGAAGTTGAGGGGTAGCTCTTGGAGAATATAGGATGTCATCTACAATCTTAGTGTTGTTATCTATTAAGCTGTATCTCTCTTACTGTTGATTTCTCATCAATTAGTAAAGTTGCTTTTTAGTTAAGCTTAAGTTATAGTTTTATTGTAGAACTAGAAGGTGTTTTTTTGGCTGCTGGCTTTTGTTGATATCACTATAATACTGTTATTTTCAATCTACTTTGCTATTTTAGCCTTTAAAAAAAATTAGTTTGTGTTTGAACTAACTTTTTCTTTAGACTTTTTAATTTTTTGACTTTTTTTATAAAAAAAAAGTAAATATAAAAAGAAGTAGAAAAAACCAACTTAAACCAAAATGAATTATTTTGATTAAACTGTTTATGATATGTATCATATCCAGTGAATGTGCACCATTTATTTTGAATTATGAGTAGATGTATAATATCATTGACATTAATTAAGTCTAAATGATCAAAGGTGTGTCTTCCCTTTTTTTTTGAAAAGGGATAATATTTATTGATCATACCTAACACTCAGTGGTCTCATTACATAGAATTATGACAGCTCCCGGGGAACATTTGTATTTTTATGTATACTATTTCTTGCTGTTAATAGAAATTGTTAATTAATATAATAAGTTTCAAAGACTTAGTGCCTGTTTGGTTTAATATATATATATATATATATATATATATATATATATAT
>JAOTRH010205513.1:0-11082 GCA_034768845.1 Heliamphora exappendiculata | reverse complement strand
AAATTCACGTAACAAAAATAATTATACGATAAATTATTAAAATAAAATGTGTTAATTGTAAAGTATGAGAGTTTAAAAATAATGAGATTTTAAAATAAAATAAAAGAATAATAAAAAGAAAAAACTATTAGTAATTATGTAATTACTCATATAAATTTTTAAATTTTAAAATCTAAATTATTATAAAGATAATTTTTTAAAAAAATACCGTTGGTTCCGAGAGACTAAAACATGGTGCTTTCTTTCAATGATAATATAGATATTGATATATTATACCTCATCTTTAAAATGAAGTAGGGACATGACTACCTATCTATCTATCTATCTATCTATATATATTAACGAAAATTAGGTTTTCCTCTCAAACGTCCTAGAACTCCAAATCTCCAATCCAATTTTTTAGAATTTTAAATTAAAAAGTATTTTAAAAATAAAAAGAGTTACAAATCTTTGATATTCAAATTTTAAAAAATATATATTTTTGTAGAAGATTTTCTTAAAAAAGATTTTTGTAGGAGTAAAGGAGATTTTGTAGGAGGTTTCACTTAAAGAGATTTTCTAGGAGATTTATTTAAAAAAGATTTTTTGAGAGATTTTTCTTAAAGGAGAATCAAATTTATGTTATTATATTTTACAAAAAGATTTTGTAAAATATATTTTTATCAAAGTTTTTATAAAAAAAATCTACTATAGTTTTGTATCTTTTTAATGTATAAATTTTGATCAAATTCTTTTGCTTGTTTAATACCTAAAATTGAAGAAATCTTAAAAAATATAAAAAATAAGTCTATATTTGAAATATATATATATATATATATATATGAAAAAATTACTTATATTTTCAAACACAACGAAATCTTAACAAATAACTAGAGTTGTAAAAAAGAACAGTTTTACCCAACTAGTAGGGGAAGGATGATGATTCAATTTATTTTGTTCCGGATGAATTTATTTAATTCGATGAAACTTAAGATCGGGGTTAAAACAAGACAATTAGCACTATCACTATCACCACTGTCATCGTCGCCACTTTTATTATTGCCACCAAACTGAACGTAAATCTACTTTTAAAACAATATTAGGGACACTTCAAGTTATTTTATCTTTATAATTTCACTACATGCCCAAGTAAATTTTGAATTCTATAAAAATAGTTGCCATAAGAGATCACTTGTTCTAAATTTACATGCCTTCTCTGTTTTATATCTCACTGCATTGCAAATTATTGAATTTGTTTCAGGATTTTTGTGTCTCGAAATTTTTAAATGATTTGATGACTTTTAATACATTGGAATAAAAAATATATGTAATTTCTAAAATAAATAATCCCTACTCAATACTTGTTGAGGGTCCCAAATTGTATTGCAGGGTGTTCGGTGTAATTAAACTAATGAACTTAAATAAATTATAATTGAAAAGACATAATTATAATTTTAAACAAAACTATGAGTGTTTGCTAAAATTCTAAACTTATAGTTAGTAGTAAAATTTGATTTTTTTAATTTAAAACTATAAATATAAAAATTATAAACATGCAAATTTAAATATTTTTAAATTTTTTTATTGAGTTATAAGTTAGAAATTAAAAAATTAAAGGAAAAATTACATGAACACCCCTTAAACTATGAGCCTGTATCATTTAACCCCTTGAACTAAAGAAGCGCACAAATAGACCTCATTAATTATTTGATGGTATCACTCTAACCCTTTTCGTTAGTAATCTTTCTTCCAAATTAACGAAAAATAAAAAACTGCAATTGCAATCACTCAACAATGAAGAAAACACAATTTCCAACATATATATACTTTTCCCAAGCATCCATTCTGATGTTGCATGTCAATATCTTTTTCTCTCACATTTTAAGCATTTAGCTCAAGACTCCATTCTCCTTCTTCTATTGTTTTACATGGCATTAGGTAGCATCAACATCAACTCACATAAAGAAAATGCAAATAGTGCCAACGTGTTTTGGTACTATCCAAGAAAAACAAGGCCCTTATTAGGAAGGATGCAGCAGCAAAAGGAAGAGTGTTGTTCTTAAACCGTATGCTAGTTATGTTGTTTGCCTTAGGATTACAAGCCAAAAGATGATATACTTGCCTTAGTGAGATAAAAACTTGTGTTTTGTGATGTGTTTTGTAAAACACAGTGAACTACAATGATGTATTTTGTGATGAGTATGCCAACAATCAGATACTTTTGTGAAGCTTCTATCAAATGTGCAACTATGTGAATATGCATCCATAATGTTCTAACCATAATGTTCAAAATACATGTTCTAAAATAGCAATACCTATGTTCAAAATACAAGATGATATTATGTTCAAAATAGAAGTATCTATGTTCGAACCTATGTAGAACTATAATGTTCAAAAACATCCAAGAAATATCATCTTAAACCTCTAATGGGAATGAGGATGGCCTTTTGGTACCATGTGCATTAGTAATGCCCTTGCTGGCACTAGAAAACTAAGAATTGACAATCTTTAGTGATTTCCTCTTAGCACCTCTTGCAGCCAACCCACATCTTGCAGCAGATTCATTAGCTCTTGCAGTACCTCTGCCAATGCCATCTCTTGTAGCCACTCCACCAGCCCACCTCTTGCAGTAGCACCTGCAGCTCCCCTTGCAGCACCTCTCCCAATGCCACCTCTTATAGTCACTCATCTCTTTGCAGCAGCTATCTTAGTCTCAGTATTTGCAAATCACTCATCCATTGTTTGTAGCCTTTTATCCTCTATGAACAGGTGCTTTCTGCATTGGGGGCCTGCATATTCATAAATGATAACAAATATATTCAAAAATGATAACAAAGGCCCATCCTTTTTCCTCCGGTCTTTCAATCACCAAAATTATATTTTATAAAAACCAAGACCAACTACACTTACATTCACTTTTAACTGCAACAATGGCAAGAGGGTATATCTAATTACTGGTATCTCTCCCAATGACATGCATCAATTGCCACCTATATGGACTTTTTAGAAAACAACCATCCGAACCAATGATGGGTCTACAATTTTCAACAAATCCTTTCACTTGGGTATCATATATGACAAATATTCTTTTAAATATTAGTGATGAATCCAATATCTTCTCACTTTGTTTTCATTGCCTTCACCGGCCAATCAGGATTATCACTAATCTTTTGAACATACTTGGTGCTGAGCCAATTTGATATAACAGTCTTCTTGTTATAATTTTCTATCACAATAGTGAAGGCCCTTTAAGCTTTTTATCTGAAATGAGCTTGTACCATGAAATGAAGATGCATCCAGTTTGAATCTACAATCCTCTTTGCATACGACAGTGACCCTACTTGACTCATTCTTAATAAATTTGAACTCACATTCTTCTTCGATATGGTACTCTCTTAGAAATGTCCTATACACTTCAATATTGAAAAATATCATGCTTAGCTGTAACTTGGGATATTTCATGTCTCTTTCTTCCACAAACTTAGGAAATTTTATTCTTTCTTATCATCTGAATTCAGAAGCTAGGTGAGATTATCATCGCTATTATCACTACGCACAACATTTTCTGCCTCAGCTTCGACTTTAGATTCATTTTCACCTTCACATTGAGCTTCAATTTCATCATCACAAGCCTCCTCTTCCACCACCACCACCACCTTAGATGATGAGGATAGTCCCTCAAACGCACTGAATTTTTCATCACTACTATTATCACTCATACTTTCTTCAATAGATCCAGTAGGTATAACTTCTTCATCAATGAGATAGGGTTGGTTCCCTTCAACTCTCATCACTATAGCAAAGGTAAACTAGAATGAACTAGGAACTCAAAATGGGTTAGAAAAATCAACTCAGGTTAGAAAATGTAAAAACACCATGCAATTAATCAAGAATTGTGAAAGAAATTAAAATCCCTAAATCAACAAACACATTTTTTAAGAAAACCCTAAAATTTTCAACACTTGAAAACATAAATTTTTTCAAATCGATAGAAGACATCAAACCATACGTCAAACACTTTAAATCGAAGAGAGAAAATAACCAACATTGCAACACATTTGTTTAGAAAACTCGAATTTTTTCTGTTTTTAAAAACCCTAAAATTTAAGTAACTTGAAAACCCAAATTTCTTAAAATTAAAAGAAGACACCAAATCATACATCAAACACCTTAAATCGGAAGGAAGAATAACCAACATTGCAACACAAATTAGGAATTCGTACATACTTTTGAGTCTTCAACTTTGGTTCAAAATCTTAATGGCTCCCAATACCGTCAATACAGTCTTCAACTTTTGATTTACATACCTCGTTTTGAGCCTCCAATAGCGTTTGATGATTCCAAAATACTCTAGGGTTTCTCCCTTGCAGTGAGCAAAGAAAGAGAGAAGAGAGAGTGGTAACATTGGAATGATTTTGGACTAGCGTTTGTCCCGTTCGTTTAAGGATATTATGGTCATTTGTAATTTCTCATTAACGGCTCAGTTTTACATTCATTACGCATAATTAAGAAGATTTATTTGTACATTTTTTTAATTTATGAGATAAAATAATATAATCTTATAGTATAAGGAGTGTTCGTTAATTTTTTTAAAATTAAACTCAAACAAAGTGATTTGTTATAGTCTTTATTTTCCTCTTTAAATGCCACATGAGAATCTATCCAAAAATAATAATAATAATGACAATAATATCACCTGGGACCCACATAGTGACCTATTCTTTCATTGTTCACTGCTGACGGAGGATTCCAATTCTTAAATCACCACATGGCTATACAAGATTGAAGTGGATTCTGGGTAATAATGAAGTTGGATTAATAATTAAATTGGATTAATTAGACCTATTTCAGTTTGCATATAATTAGTTAATGGACTAATAATAGTATGTTTAATTTGCACAATATATGATGGAATTAATTTATTGTACAACTTGTTCTAAAAAGATTAAAAAAAAAAAGAAAAATACTTGAATTTAGAAAAAAAATATGAAGAAACGAGTTCAAAGCAAACTCTTCAATCTTTGCCATACACAAAATTGAATAATCTTAACCAGCAATTTACTCAACTAAATCAAAAGAAATTGAAGATCAACATCATCAAATATAAGTTATACAAACAGCGAAGGGTCATGGAGATTGAGACAAAATGCTACAATTTCAACACATAAATCAATCTAAAAAGTCTATTAATTTTGCAATAAAACTGCAAACCTTATCAAAAAATAAAAATGCACATAAGCGAACTCCACCGAGTTCTCTCTACTCGTTGTTCTACTCACTCCTTGCTTCAAAGTTCAAACAGCCTCACAAATAGTGAAACCACCGAGAAGAAAAAAAAAAAAGAAAAAAAAGTGATCTAAGGCAATGTCGGAAATTATCATGGTAGGGGTAAAATTGGTATTATATAAGATAATTGAGTTTAATATTGGCCATGTTTGGGTGACAAACTTATTAGCTTATTTGCTTATTAGCAAATAAGCTAAAATATAAATAAGTCACTTCGTTTGGGTGACACAAATAGGTTATTTTATTTGACTTATTTTGGCTTATTTACTTAAATAAATCACTTTGTTTGGGTAATTTTTGACTTATTTGCTTATTAACTTAAAATTTAGTTTATTTGGTTCGTTTGGGTGACGTAACTTATTTTTAGCTTATAAGTCAAATAAATCAATAAACCATGTTTATTTGTTTAACTTATATGTACAAAAGATTAACTAAGAAATTCATATAATGCATGTCACTTAAGCTATGTCTTGATGACATTTGGTTTCCCGGCCTTAAATTGGTAGTACCCAAATGACTAGTTAACTTTTATCTCAAGGCACTTTTTAATTTCAAACAAAAAAAATAAAAAATTAAATTTTAAGTCGATTGCCAAATGTGACTGTAGCTGTGAAAGGAGAAAAAAAAAAAGAAGAGTGACAGATCAAAAATAAAGAGAAAATTATGAGTTCAACAAAATAAGAACTATGAGATGTCAACTGTAGGGAAATTATGATTATGTGAAATGATTTTACAAGACAGATCTTAAATAATCATGGGATAATAAATCAAAAGAAAAATGAAATATGATGATCTGTAAATGGCCAATCAAGGTATAATTATTACTCCAATGAGTCCACTTAGAACTCTAAGTGTTGAAGGCTCCCTCTATCTATTTCACTTTATACCAAATAGGTTTGAGTTAATTGAATCAAGATGGAGAAAGGAATAGGGATAATTAGTCAAACATTCAATTGTTACATTTTGTAGTGCATTCTTTTTTAATTGATTTTTAATTTTCTAGGTCAATTGTTTTAAATTTTTTGTAAGGTAAGGTCCACTAATTTAATGCTAAATAATCTTATAAACAAAATTATTTTTAGTCTTAACTTTTCTAATCACTTAGTACACTCTTTGTCAATTTATCACCGTTTCTGAATGGCCTCGAATGATCTAACCAAACGATTGTTTCCTAACAGCATCCGACGATTCTCTAATGAATTTTTTAACCAATTTGCACAACAAACAAATTTTCTTGTCTGCCCCAACACCAGTTACACAAAATAAATAATCTTCATTATTAGTTATATTCGAACAGTAAAATTTAACTTTGTTTATAAAATTATATTATATTTAATGTCATCACTTCCATCGCCACCACGATTACATAAAACAATGAACATTCACTTTTATCTACATTCGAAAAGTTAAAATTATCTCCATTTTAGGATTGTTAAAAAGTCGTCGAAAAATTACCAAGTCACTGCAGATAATAGACGTATTGGGATAGAAAGAATAATGTAAAAAGTAATAGAAATATTTTAGTTTAATTTAACCTCACAAACCTTAGAAGTTTTTTTTTCTTTATTGGATCAAATATTGTATTCTATCTTTATTATGAACCTTCTATTAAGAGCTCCAAAATGTACAATTTTGTCAACCATTTCATCCAATAATGTACCGAAGCCATAAATTCCATTAAATTGTGTGTGTGTGTGTGTGTGTGTGTGTGTGTGTGTGTGTGTGTGGGGGGGTGGGGGGAGCTCTAAGTCACTATTTTTGCTCATTCAAAAATAATGCGACCCTTTTGATAACTCGGTTTTAATTTAAGATTTTCTTTTCGTTTGTATTTATATTTTAAACTAAATAAATAAAAAATTATTTAATTAAAAAGTTATTTTAAATCATTAATAGCTAAGTATAGGGATAAACTAAGGTGGTTTTTAACAAAATTACTCTTAATAGTTTATAAATTATAACTTGTAACAAAATTTGTGAGTGTTTAATAAAAATTATAATTTGTAGCTAAAATTGAAGAGAAAATAACTATAAATTATAGTTAAAGTTGTAAGTGTTTAAAAAAATTTATAATTTATAGCTAAAATTAATAACAAAAAACTAAAATTACTAACAGTAGTATTCCCAAACACTTCGTATATCTGTTTTACAGTTAAACTTTTCTTAAATATATTTTAAGCCAAAAAAAAAAAAACTTAATGTCACGAATTAAACGAGACCATGTAAATATATCCTTCTTGTTTCTTTTGAATGTCATGTAGTTGCAGTTTTATTCATAGACAATGACAATATTATTTTCTTATAGTATTTTATTTTTCTTTTTATATAATTCTAAGTGTCTCTCGCTCAGTTCAGTTTAATTGAACAGTCGAAAACTAATCTTGAAAATCTGAAATTAACGACCAGCCAAACTCTTAAATCAGAACTTCCGAAGCATGAAAGTTTGAGGAGCACAAAGAACTCTAGCCTGTCACTTGAAGACGGACATTAGGTTCCATGATTCCGGCCATATCTGCCGGCAGATTGGACCAAAGATCCTCGCTTCCGTCGTTGTAGAAACCATATGGACTATTTGGCTCTGGGCACCACAGTTCACAATACGGGAGTACGAATTCAGGATCAAAAAACACCTCTTGGACATTTTCCCATACATTTGGTGGGCATCCCAGTGTTTCTATTTCCAACCCAAGATTTTCTGATATGATCTGATTTTCTTTGATCCCAATGGGTGAAGTGGTTGTAGTCGGTGATGAGGAAAGACCAGAAAGCAGCGGCGCCGAGATCGCGACGTTTCCGGACCCATCTGAACTTGAAGCTTCTGGAGCGTTGTAGTTAGGAACCGGGAGATTCAGTTCAGGTAAATTGAGCTTTTGGGTGGTTTGGTCAATGGGAGCTTGTGATTTAGTCCCACGGCGGCGTTGGCCTAAGCGTTTCTTCAGGTGAGTGTGCCAGTGATTTTTTATTTCGTTGTCGGTTCTTCCTGGCAGTGCGGCCGCCATTGCAGACCATCTGGAATAGGTGAAACCGAGAAGACCATCAAATCAAACATTCGTAAGGACTGTTTCAAGAGTAATTTTTACTAAATTTCAGAGTAGCATGTGCTAAGTGCTAAAATGCCATCATAGAATAAATTTATAGTAAAAAAATAATTGATCTGATTATTATTGAGTAGTTAAAAGATAAAATATAATTTATATTAGTCTCGTTGAGGTGATTTGTTTATTTATTTATTTGTTTATTAAAAAATAAGTTAAATTTTATTTAAATTATTTTGTTTGGGGTGAATTTATTTATTTATTTACTTATTTAGTTATCCAAACGAGCTTATTTGCTTATTTACTTATTTTTTTATTTTTGTCTTATTTGATTATCCAAACAACATGATTTATTTTTTTACTTATATGTCAATAAGTAAATAAGCAATTTTGCCCAAACAGGATCATTATTTAAGTGACAGTCATTTATTTGTCAAAAGTAATACATGGCATCGCACGCATAGTCTTTTAGAATTATCATGTAATTTGTTTAAGGTAGTTTTTTTTAGTAGAATTGATTTATTATAGTTATTTTATTATAAAAAAATTTAATATTTAGAATATGTATAATTTCTTTTTCTTTAAATAGGAAGTGAACAAAAAAGTTGATAAATTTTTTTAGAGATGTCAAACTCTATAGATTAAAAGTTTGCTTTTTTGTAAAAAAAAAAAAACTATTTTTGCAGATGACAAACATGGCCTAAGTAGTATAGGTTAGAGAGATAATAGTTTTATATTGTTTTGGTATGAAATAATTGAAGAATTGATCACTAAATATAGTATTTAGACCTCTCTATTTAATAAATAATAATTTAAATTTTTATGTTGAATGTAAATTTTTAACATAGTCTCATAGTATGATTCATTCTACTCACCTTACAAAAAGAAGACAAAAAGTCAGCACTCTACGATGACAAATTCAATAAAAAAGTTGCACAAATAGATAAGTCAACAAAAAAAACTATACATGACTTAATAAACTATTTGGTGCTCTTCAATTAGGTTATACAGTGTGTTAAAAGACTAAGACAAGAGAAAAGAGAGATTAAAGAATCAGCACTTAAGGGTAAACCTGTCTTTTAATTAATTTCGTTAACAGGGTGTTAGTGTAATTATCCTAAATATATAGAATTGACTGTATTTAATTCAAATTTCAAAAAAAATTAGTATAATTTATCCAAAATTTTAACATAGTCTCATAATAGGATCTATTCTACTCACATTAAAAAAAGAAAAAAAAAATCAGCACTTTACGATGACAAATTTAATAAAAAAGTTGCACAAATTGACATGTAAAAAAAAAAAACTACACAATGACCGATCTAAAAAATAGTTAAATTTGAGAGAAAATTAAAAAATACAATTACGCATTGCTTAGGTATTAGTATGAGTACCACTAATTAATATAATGTAGGGATAATTTTAATTAATAATTTAAACTTTTAAGTTAAACCCAAAATTTTCAGTAGTATTTATGACATATAATTAATTCCAAACATTAACAATCTATTAAACAAGTTTCTAGAAGTCCTAATCCTAGATTTATATAGTTTGTCCTTATCTTAAATTTAAAATTTTTATTACGAAGATAGATTTCGTTCACATAGAACGGAGCAGAATCCTGTCTCATGAGGGTGAGATCGAAAACACTAAATTAAAAGCTTCAAAAATGAAAAAGTTCCATTTTTTAGCTAAAAAACTTTTAATCTTTTTGGCTTTTTACATAATTTTTTTATATTTTTTTAAAATATCATAATTTTTATTATATATATCTATTTTTATAAAAATTATATTTTTAAAATCTACTCGTCAAAATCTATTAAACAATATTCATATTGAATATAAAATTATCTAAAAATAAATTTTTAAAAAATATAGCAACTTTAAATAAAATTTTTTGCCTTTTGATTCAAAACAACTTTGACTTAAAAGCCACTCATATTCTAACTAAACGAATTTTTTAACTTAAAATGACTTAAAACTAAAAAAATCAACTTAAAATCGATTGCCAAACGAACTTTATATGTCATATCTTCGTGTGAGAGAGATGTGACTACGATTCTAGAATTTTTCTAAACAAAATAAACAAAATGGGTTATGTCATGGGAATGAAACCAAGATTAAATGATAAATCTAGAAGATCATGCAAGTTGAATTGTCACAATGATCATCACTAATATGAAATTAAGACAAATGCATCATCATATATATTTTTTCCCATTTTAGTCCTTGAAATTAAAATACAATTAATTGACTTGAAACCTCCTTAGTCCTTACAAGACAATAACAATACTTTGAACAGCTTAATAATAATCTGAATCACTGATTGTTCAAGTTTGTTCATCCTCTCGATTAAGCAGAGAAGATATTAATTTTTCTGATTTCGTTCTACAAACAAAGAACAAGAAATTAAATTACAAAATTTACTTATCGAAATCTATTAAACAAGATCTACATAGAATATAAAAATAAATTACAAAATTATAATAACTTATGGATGAATTAAAGCTTTTTGTTTTTTTGGCTTAAAACCAATCTAAGTCAAGTTTTTTGACTTATTATTTTTTGATTTAAAATCACCACTATGGTTTACCAAACAAATTTTTTGTTTATTTGGTATAAAAAGATTTTAAGCAAAAAACCTCACTTAAAGTCAAGTTGCTAAATGAGTTTGACAAAAACAAAAATTGTTGGAATATATAAATTTTATTGGCCATGGAAATTCAGATTTCAATAGCTGGATCAATTACAATTGGATTGGCCATTCAATTGCAATTGAAGCCTG
>JAOTRH010205502.1:0-11082 GCA_034768845.1 Heliamphora exappendiculata | reverse complement strand
AAACTTTGTCAATAAATCTAGGTGATGAAACTAACCCACAAAATGTTCAAATTGGCTCTTCTTTATCCTTAGCTGAATAAGAACAGTTAATAACTTTATTAAAAAAATTCAAAGATGTTCTTGCATGGTCTTACAAAGATATGCTTGGAATTGATCCTGATATTGTCCAGCATCACATCCCCCTATACCCTGGTGCTAAATCGGTCAAGAAAAATTTGAGACGGATCCGGCCAGAATGGGCTCTAAAAATCAAAGAAGAGGTTGCTAAACAGATTAACGCTGGATTTCTGATGGTAACCGAGTATCTGAAATGGGTAGCCAATATCGTATCGATTTTAAAGGACGATCATATCCGAGTCTGCGTTGATTTTTGGGACCTCAATAAGGCCAACCCGAAGGACAATTTTCTACTACCGCACATCAACGTCCTAGTAGACAGTACAGCAAGGCATGCCTTGCTGTCATTCATTGATGGCTTCTTTGGGTACAACCAGATTCTAATGGATCCTGAAGATAGAGAAAAGACGACATTCACCACGCCTTGGGGCACCTATTATTACCGTGTTATGCCAATTGGCTTGAAAAATGCCGGGGCAACCAATCAAAGGGTTGCCACTACCTTATTACATGACATGATACACAAGGAAGTCGAAGTGTACGTGGATGAAATGATAGTCAAATCCAAGGATCGGAAATGCCACATCACAGCTCTGCAAAAAGTCTTCGACAGGATTCGAAAGTACAAAATGCAACTCAACCCACAAAAGTATGCTTTTGGAGTTACTGCCGGAAAGATGCTTTGAATTATGATCACTCAATGGGGCATTGAAGTCGATCCTTTGAAGATTAAAGCAATTTTGGAAATGCCTCCTCCAAGGACCGAGTGAGAAGTCAGAGGTTTTCTGGGTAAGATACAGTTTATCAGTCGGTTCATCGCAAAGCTGACAACTACCTGTGAGCCCCTCTTCTGCCTACTGAAGAAGGGAGTCGAGTTTGAGTGGGATCAAAAATGCCAAGATGCCTTTGATGTCGCACAACAGTACCTACAAAACCCTCCTATTCTAGCTCCTCCCGAACCTGACAAACCACTGATCCTCTATCTATTAGTGACTGAATCAGCTATGGGATGCATGCTTGCACAAAAAGGTGAAACTGAAGTAGAAAAGGCTGTCTACTACTTAAGCAAGAAGATTACAGGGTCAGAAGTATGATACACGCCACTAGAGAAGACATGTTGGTCCTTAGTTTGGGCTTCCCAAAAATTAAGACATTATATGTTGTCTTTCACAGTAAATATCATATCCCAGATGAACCCTTTGAAATATCTGTTCGAAAAGCCAGCACTGACAAGAAGGTTGGCCTGATGGTTGCTGCTATTATCTAAGTTTGATCTCCAATATGTCACCAGGAAGTCAGTCAAAGGCAGAGCAGTGGCAGAATTTTTGGCCAACCAACCAGTTGAAGGGGATGAAGATACAGAGTTCTAGTTTCCTGATGAACAACTGATGAAAGTCGGGGATGACAAATGGACTCTATATTTTGATGGCGCATCCAATCAATATGGCTATGGAATAGGAGTCCTTCTTATCACTCCGATGAATCACGTGTTCCGTGTCCCTAAAACTCAATTTTGAAGTCACCAACAATCAGGCTGAGTATGAAGCATGTCTAGCTGGATTGGAGGCAGCCTTAGAACTATGGGCAAGAAAGTTAGAAGTCATCGAAAACTCAGCACTGGTAGTTTCACAAGCAAGAGGAGAACGGAAGGTCAGGGACTTAACCTTAATTCTCTATCATCAACAACTAGAAAAGATGATACCGTGCTTCGAATAAGTGATCTTCACCCATGTGCCGAGACTACAGAACAAGTTCGCTGATGCACTGGCCACCCTAGCATCCATGATTGACATACCACCCAGAGTGTGGATGAGACCTCTGATAATAGAGCAAAAAAGAAAGTCAGCATACGAGATGACAGCTGTTATTGAAGAAAGCACTGACGGCCTTCCATGGTACTTTGGCATTCAGAACTTCATAGAGAAAGGAGAATATCCCAAGCTTGCCAGCAAAAAGGACAAAAGGGCAATACGATGACTGTCTACGCACTTTTTCATTTGTGGTGGTAGAATGTACAAACGAGGACATTCTGGGATCAACAAGCTGTGTGTAAGCACTGAAGAGAGCCAAGAGCTGATGAAAGAGATACATGCAGGAGCCTGTGAACCACACATGAGTGGTAACATGTTAACCAAGAAGATCCTAAGGCAAGGATACTTTTGGATGACAATGGAGACAGACTGTATACAGTTTGTGCGGAGGTGCCATAAGTGTCAGATTCACGCAAATCTTATGCATGTTCCCCCGTCTTAGCTATACAACCTGACGTCACCATGGCCGTTCTCAGTATGGGGCATTGACGTAATTGGCAGAGTAACCCCGAAGGCATCCAATGGACATGAGTTTATCCTCGTGGTCATTAACTATTTCACCAAGTGGGTGGAAGCAGCTTCCTACTCGGTATTGAAGGCCTCCCATGTTGCTAGGTTCATCACGCAAAATATCATTTGCCGATACGGAGTTCCCCATGAGGTCATCTCAGATAATGGCCCACATTTTCAAGGGGAGGTCCTGGATCTTTTCGAGGAATACCGCATAGTGACTCATAAGTCATCGCCATATCGACCATAGACCAATGGGGCAGTCAAGACAGCAAACAAGAACATCAAGAAAATTTTGCAAAAGACAATCAACTCACACAAAAATTGGCCAGAACATCTATCATTTGCACTCTGGAGATACCGAACGTCAATCAGAACCTCAACATGAACAACACCATACTCTTTAGTGTATGGGATGGAAGCCGTACTCCCCATTGAAGTGAAAATTCCCTCGCTAAGAGTAGTGGCCGAGACCAGTTTATTAGAAGCAGAATGGCAGAGGAATCGGATGGAAGAATTGCTCCTGTTTGATGAAAGAAGATTGCAAGCCCTATTCCATGTACAAGGTTACCAAAGGAGAATAGCTCGAGCATTCAATAAGAAAGTCAAGACCCGCGATCTTCGAGAAGGAGATTTGGTTCTCAAGGAAATCATAGCTCCTATCTTTGACCCATTGGGCAAGTTTAAACCAAATTGGTCCGGACCGTTTCTAATCAAAACCATCACGACCGGTGGTGCAATCATTATTATGGATCTGGATGGAAATATGTTCTCCACTCTAGTTAATCTCGATCAGCTCAAAAAATATTATCCCTGAGGTAAAAATAAAGTAAAATAAAAATAAAAGTTCGCTGAGTTGAAAATCGAAAAGGCAACTCAAGCAAAAGTTAGAGTAGCCCGCAAGGCCGAAAACCCGAAAATGCAACCTTGGCAAAAGTTAGGGCATTACAGAAGGAAAGCGTCAATACCCGTGTGAAAATCAAGCCCAAACTACGTTAAGGCCTGATACCACCCTTTTGGGATGCGTACGCACCTTCTTTCAAGAAGTCCGGCAACATTCTTTATTTTTAACCATCTTTGAATCTAAGTAAGACCAATGCAAACTAATTTTTGGATTTTAATAATAAAGATATTCAAGTTTTGAATAAATTTAAACCATTTTAAACATAAAGTGGGAGTTTTTCATTACTTCAGACAAAACTACAAAGTTCTAAAATAAAGGGAAGGCACACAAGTCCCAAACTCTACAAAAATAAAAAAACAAGCTGTGAAATTTTTCAAAATAAAGCAGAGATCTTCAAACTCTTCTCCTTTTTGCTGCTTGTTTCCCTTCTTCTCTATCTTTCTTTTCCCTATCTTGTGTCAACCATGTCTTATATTCAGCAGAAAGATCGGGACACTGCAACTCGTGCATCTTCATCAATGAGCGAGATGGCCAGGCATCCCGATACTGTGCTAGAAAAGGAGCCCGCAGTGTAGATGAGAACAGATGATCACGAATGCTCGAAAAGGTGGTCTGACTACGACCGAACTATCGCATAATCCGATGGGGGTAATAAAAGGTAGTCTGACATAGGCCAACAAGTAGCACACCAGGATGATCCATAGTAGTCAGAGTCATAGCAGGAATTCGCCACCAAGGGCACTGCTAAGAAATGTCTGGGCCGGTCATAGAGGAAAAATATTGTCGCCAAGATGCCTCAATGTCACATATCTGATAACGCGGATGGTAAAGGAAAGCAGCGGCATTGTGTCTATCAGTGGGAGGCTTCTGTATAAGGTTCACCTTCTCCATCAGCCAGATTTGTAGCAAGAGTTAGAAGAGTAAGAGAAAGGCTTTGCAGTGTAACAGAGAACTTGATACAAAGGGAGACGTTAAGATCACCTGGAGAAGTAAAGGGCTTCCAGCAAAGGTGGTGGTTTCGCCACAATGAACAGCGTCCAAACCCAGTAGTGTCTCAGCCAAAGCCAGGGGCACGAAGTCTTTCCCCATCCACATTTAGCCAGTAATGTCAACCAGGACACAACTAACCCGCCCATTAGAAGGGACGAGCAGATACTAGGCAAATATGCAGAAGCAAAGTGCATAACGGCGCCGCAGCTGAAAGTCTAGATCGCTGAGGTCACCAATAGGATGAAACTTCTCAATAAGCCATGGAATGTCGAGAAAGTCACCCGAAGTCAGACGAGAAGCCTCCATCCTAGACAGACCGCAGAGTTGCATCACCTACTGCCGAACAGAGAGAAAGGGAGTGGGGACAACAACAGAACTCCGCGGAGTCAAGTCCAAAATAGCGACAAACTCCTCTACAGTTGGACATAGTTCCTCGAGACCGAACCAAAAGATGTGAGGTTGCGGATCCCACAGTTGTGCAACAGCTATCAACAAAGGTTTGTTAATCTTCACAGTCCTCAATGAAAAAAGGGCGTTAAGGCCAAAAGGAGCGAAGTTCAAACGTTCAATATGAGAGAACTCCTCAATCCATGAAGAATGGGGATTAGCCATCTGAGTTCGAGCAACAGCAAATGGGGTCTCCAGGACTATATTTATAAGGCTAGGAAGGACAGGAAATCAGAATTTTGGCAAAAGGCACGATCAATGTGGCGACCGCCATCTTGGAACTGGCGGCCGCCAACTCTAAAAAACAAAGTACAGTGACATCATTCTTTTAACCAGGCGACCGCCATGTCAAAACGGGTGACCGCCAAGTAGATATTTTGGGAATGATGCAACCGCCATGTTATATTATGGCGACCGCCATGTTCGAACATGGCAGATGTGGGACATTTTTCAATTTTTGTGATCTGTATTAGTTGTGAGATCTGAACTATGCACCTAAGGCAGTTTGAGTAGTAAATAAGAGAGAACCATACAGCAAATGGATAAGTAGATAATGAAATGGCACGAAGGCCCAAAGTGCATAAAAAAGTAGCAAAGTAATACTGGGGCACTCAGGCCCAATAACCAACCACAAAACTGGGGCACGCAGACCCGTGGATCAAGTAAGTCAAAATGGGGCACACAGGCCCGTAAAGCAGATAAAATGTATGTAAATAAGTCAAAATGGGGCACATAGGTCCGTGAAGCAGATAAAATGTATGTAAATAAGTCAAGATAGGGCACACAGGCCCAAGAAGCTGATAAAATGTATGTAAAAATGTCAAAACAAGGCACGCAGGCCCATCAAAATAAACGTGTCTAAAAAGTAACCCTGGGCGGGGGGGCTCTCTCTCTCTCTCTCATGCATGCCTGGGGTGAACTCGCCAGGAAGGGCCAGCCTCCTCCGAGCTGTCATCCTCGAAGAGTCTGTCGAAGTCGTCACCATTGTCGCTGCTTGAGGAAGAAACAACTCTGGATCGGCTCCAAGCAAACAAAACTGACCCTTTGGAACGAGCTCGGGAGGAAGCACGAGACCCGCGACCACGTGCTGGAACTGGGGCAGGAGCAGGAGCAGGGGGTGGAACAGCAGCAACTACAGGTGGATGTCAAAAGAGACAAAAAAAATAAGAAAATAGTATACTGGAAAACAAAGAGATCAAAAAGGACAAACACTTACCGGCCAAGGAGCAAAAAGAACCCCAGCTGCACGTAGAGCAGCATCTTGCTGGCGAACAAGGGTCCGCAGGCCACTCATCACCAGCATGAGATGATCCAGCCAAGCCTGATCCGTCTGTTGAAAAATAAAGCAGAACTGAGTAATCTACGAATAAAGAAGGGCGAAAAAGAAATAGTGCGAAAAGGGTCAAACCTGAGCATGCTCTAGCCGAAACTCCGGAGCTGGAGGAACCGGGATAGGAATGTTGAAAGCATACCCATCTACAAAGGAAGATACGGTCCAGGGTATCTCGACTCTCCTAACCCTAGCTCCACCAGTTGGACCAGCATCTCCACCAGCCAGACCAGCATCAGCAACAGCAGCTCCGGCACCAGCAGCACCAATACCCGCAGCCTCTGGTGCCTGTCTCTCCTGACTCCTGGAGCAACCGGGCCAGGTCCTAGTGGTCCCATCAGATGAGCCCAGGCCCATGCCGTATAATCTCCCTCTACTACAAGCAGCTCCGTAGCAGGGGTCTCTACTGTCTCCAGTAGCAGGTCGACGAGGCCTAGATCCTCAGTCTGGCGCATACAGGCCGGAGGAACCATTGGGATCCAAAAGTAATCTAGGCTGAGCAACTGGCGAACCACTCGCTCTCCCAGATAGTACTCCCTCCCAAATGGGTCCTCCAGTAGGATACGCCTCGCAGAGGTATTGCGGCTGCACATCAGATCCGCACCGGCTAGATCCTCTATCCCCCTCTAGACATCCCTATGGACCTGTAAAGTACAGAACAATGCAAAGAATGGTAAAACATACAGAATGATGAACATTGTGCAGTAGACAATACGGTGCAGTACAGTGAACAGCGCAGTAAGCAGAAAGCAGTGTATTGAGCAGAAAATAAAGATACCTGGTTAGGGGTCAGCCGATCCAAAGATACCCAGAATTGGTCATGGTCCTTCCCTCCGGCCTTCTTCCCCTTCATCCCTCGGGACCACCGGGCTGCTGGGGGAATGACCAGAGGGTCTTCCCTAGAGTTCGCCGAGACGTGAAGCCCGAGAAACTCGTAGGTCCACAACTGCAAAGAAGAAGATGTCAACTGGCAAAAAAATAATAGACAACAGAAATAGATAAAGAACTACAGAAGCTAAACCATACCTCCCAGACCCTCCAGTATCCCCCAATGCTGAGCTCCTAAGGGAACCGGATCAGTGTCCTTATGAAACTGTAGAGGGTAGCCAAAGCAGCGCTGCCTCAGTCATACGAAGTGACCCGATCAAGGCGAACTAGGCCGCCCAAGTAATGTAAGTGAACGGTATTCTCCTTGTTCGAAAATAAGGAGGTACCGAACATATACATGAGAAAGACTCGGGTGACCCACTCGTAGTGGCGAGGCTCGGTGCACTAGAAGTGTCAGAAGCGGTCGAAGAACCAGGTGTATCTAACTCAATCCCGGTCCATATGTGCGGGGACAGCCCCGAGGAAATACAGCAACACGTCAGCAGACTGCGTAATGGTAGGATCGAATGGGATGGAAACTCCTCCAACTCGAATGCCGATGATGAGGGCAAAGTCCAAAGGTGTCAGAGTAGCCTCAAAGGTGGTAAAATGGAAGGTGTTGGTGGTATCCCACCATCGCTCGGCCAGGATTGTCAGCCATACCCGATCATTGTTCGTTCTGCCCAGCAGGGGTATGAAGCGAGCAAAATCGGAGGCATCAATATAAGCTCGACTGGGAGCAGGGAGGGCATCATATCACTCCAACACTTCCCCGGAGGCAGAACCCACGAAGCCCCAGACATAATGACCAACCTGTAAAAGAAGACAGATAGAGAACATATAAAGAACAAGTCAAGCAGGCAAAGTGCAGGAAATATCTGAAGGCAAAGCCCTAGGAAACTAGGCACCCTAACCCTAGGTTCGTGTGCAAGTAACGACCATTCGATTTCTTTCAAGCCCAAAGAAATTAGGCGCCCTAATCCTAGGTTCGTGATTCCTAGTGACCCTAAGTCCTGGTTGACCAGGCAAATTTCTATCATTCTATGTTAATTTTCTTTCCAAGTGTTTATAGAAAAAATAACAAATAAAAATAATAATAAAAAAAGAACAAAAATCTTCTTAAAATTTTTGAAATTTTCTAAAGTTTTTTACAAATTTCTAGGGTTTTCTAAAAAAAATTCTTAAATTTATAAGATTTTTTTAAAAAAAATTCTAATTTTTTAAGATTTTCTAAAAATTTCTAGGATCATCAAAAAAAATTTCTCAAATTTCTAAGATTTTCCTCAAATTTTTCCAAAATTTTCTAGGATTTTTCTCAAAATTTTCAAAATGTTATTTTTTAAAAAAAATTTAAATATTTTTTTAAAGATTCCTAAAAATTCTTCAGGATTTTCCTTAAAACTTGTTCCAATTTTCTAAGATTTTTTCCAAAATTTTCTAAGGATTCCAATAATTTTTCTTTAAAAAAAATAATAATTTGCCCCAAATTTTAAGATTTTTTTACAAAATTACCTCTAAACTTTTTAGAATTTTAATAAAAACTACCCTTTTAGTTTTCATACCCCAAAAATAAAAATAAAAATTCCCACTAGACTTGTGTTTTTCCTCAAAATAGCAATAAAAACTTAAGGCTTTTATTTTTAAGATTTTTGTTAAATAATCGCCCATTTTGTTGGTTGTTTAAAAGATCCTAGTGTCCCGACTATTTTGATCTCAATTGCATAGGTACCTAAACTAAGATCAAATCCCAATCATCATTCATCAATCAGCATCCACACATCAAAATAACTCAACACATCAAAAATAAATTATCATCATCAAATCACATCATATGGGGGATCTAAATATACGTCTACGTTTGATATTGCATGCTCTGGTATTAAAACAAGTAGGGATAGGATATTTACCGATGGGCGCTGACGAGACATACGATGGTCGGGCTCCCGCAGTAGAACTTCAGCCGGGGGCTCATAGCGTCTCAAGCCACGTGGAACAGCGCGATGAGGTAATGGATCGTACGTATGCGGGTCAAAAGCTGCCGGATGACCATCTCCAGCATCGGGGGCCAAAAAGTCAGCCATCGCAGCCTCTGTAGCAGCATCAGCAGCCGCCTGAGTCTCAACAGCAGCTCGTGCCTCCTCTCCAGCAGCATGGCGGGAGGCACGCTCCGTCACAAGAACGAGGGCATCCATCGCAGCAGTGGGCTGCGTGGAAGTAACCCCACCAGCAGGAAGGCTAGTGGACGTACCCTCAAGAGTACCAAGGGAAGAGCTCCCAGTAGCATCGGGACCTCGTCGTGCCCCAAGTCATCATCACTTTGGCCCTAGCCCGCCACGAAGAAGAAAGGGATCACGAAAAGCAATGTAAACAATGTGTGAAGTAAAAGGAATCAAGAAAAGAACAAAACAAAGCTTGGAAACACAATAAGCTAGAGAGGGACGAGAGAAAACAAAAAGCTAGAGAGAGAGTGAGGAGGGAGCGAATGAGCCTTTTCCACACGCCTGGGAGCCTTTATGCGCATCTCAAGTCGGCGGTCACCATGTCTCAAGTAAGCGACCGCCAGGTTCTCCAAGGGACACACGACGACCGCCCAGTTGTAGGGATTTAGAACTGGCAACCGCCATGTCAGGCGAATTTGGTTTCTGCGGCCGCCAGGTTGTTACCGGTCACTTCATATCTCGAGCCTCGCACCCATTTCTAACGGTCATCATGGGGTTTAGGGGGCTATTTGGGGGCCTGTAATTTTAATGCGTTTATTTTCTTTAAAAGCATTTTATTTTATTTTAAATAAATAAAATAAACAAATAAAATATATATATATATATATATAATAACAATAATAATAATAATAAACAAATAAAAATAATAACTTCAAATAATAATTTTGTTTTTCCTTAATGTATGATCATTTTGTGACTTGGCTTTTAATTACTTTATGCCTCGTTCTGAATTTATAAGTTTTTAACTCAACCTATTAATTCGTGTTTTTCTCCCCAATAAAATCAAATTCTAAGTCATAAATTAGCTTTAGTTATCCTTATCCCGTGCTCCATTTTGAATTTTTAGGTTTTAACTCGACCTCTTAATTCGCAATCTTCCTTCCCGATAAATCAAAAAGGATTCAACCGTAACTTGGCTTCCGATCATTTTAAATCTCGTTTCCAATAAACCTACTTTTAAGTCTAGCGTTCTTAGATCCTGACTTAACCTATCAATTTGATGTTTACCTCATCGGTCCTCCTCATGACCCTAAACTGACTCGTCGGTCCTCCTCATGACCCTAAACTGGCTCGTTGGTCCTTCTCACGACCCTAAACTAACTCGGTCCTTTTCACGACCTTAAACTAACTCGTGCTTGCATTACACTATACCTATCCACATCATGTTAGTATTTGTTCATGTTAAGCATCTGCATCATGTTTCTTATCTTGCATCCTTGTATTTTGCCCCAGGAACTACGTTTTAGTCTGATCCTAGCAAAAGGGGTACGTAGGCAGCTCGATAAAAATTTGAGTACAACCAACATCATATGCATGCTTGTGTATTTTTTACCTAAGATTCACAGCTCGGTCAAATGGTTGTTGTCTTTGAGTCTTTGATATAAACTATTTCACGCGTTTCTATACAAGTTATATAAAAAAGGGGCAACTGTAGACACCCCAATTTTACCCCGCCTAATCTTAGGTGAATCCGATGATGAAAATAGATAGAATAGTGCCTCAGTACAATCCTCGAAAAGTGATCCAAGCACGATAT
The DNA here is from genome assembly GCA_034768845.1 of Heliamphora exappendiculata. Lineage (NCBI taxonomy): Eukaryota > Viridiplantae > Streptophyta > Magnoliopsida > Ericales > Sarraceniaceae > Heliamphora > Heliamphora exappendiculata. The sequence continues at coordinate 350 of JAOTRH010205502.1, read as the reverse complement.
TTGAACCCGGAACCTCCAAACTAATGAAATTCTGACAAACCATCGAAACTTGTTACCCAAGTAAGGTGACCGCCAACTCTCATTGTGGCGACCGCCATAGAACTTTGTAGAAACTCTAGCCAAAAGTGGTGACCGCCAGCTTCCATTGTGGCGACCGCCATAGAACTTTGTAGAACCTTTCAAAAACATGGCGACCGCCAACTTGCATCATGGCGACCCCAGCGTACGTTTTTAGTACGAATTTTGAGTGAGAGAGACTCTGCCGATACATCAAGCGATCCTGAGCCCCGACGCCGAAGTCCTGCCGAAATACCGAGTCCCGAACCTCTAATACCTATGTTTGGAGTCTT
>JAOTRH010205491.1:0-11083 GCA_034768845.1 Heliamphora exappendiculata | reverse complement strand
AAGAGCACGTTTGGTAACGTTTACAGTTTTCTATTTTCTATTTACGAAAAACAAAAAATAGGTTTTTGTTTATGTTTATAATAAAAATAAAAATAAAAACATATTTGGTAACATAAATTTTTAAAAAATAGTAATTGGAGATTACAATTAAATTAAAACAAAATTTGTTTACAAAATAAGTGAAAACATATTTTTTCTGTTTTTTAAAATTTTGTAGATTTTGAAAACTTTTTACAGTTTTTAAAAAAATTAAATAATTACCAAACATGTTTTCGTTTACAATTTACGAAAAATTTAAAAACAAAAATATAAAATATAAAATATAAACATTAACAAACGATACCTAAAAGTCAATAAATAAAAAGACAAAAGTTGAGATAAAAAATGAAGCTTGAAGCTTATTAGTTTAAAGCAAAAAGCCAATAACCATGGGTTAAAGGTGATTGCCAAATGAGGTCAATATCATGCTTGCTCACGAATTTTGTCTCCATGTGCGAGAATTAAGAGGGGTGGTAAGTTTCATTTTATGGCCATGAAGCTAGATATAAGTATAGACATTCTAATTTGATCAAGTTGTATTTTAGGCTCTTCTGAGTGTTCTTCGATAATTAAGATATATGAGATTATACTAAATGATGACTCCAAACGATTGTGAAACCAAAAACTCGACTCAAAATCTAAGAAAACCTCTTATACTTCTATAAACCACAAGGTTTCAACATTTGAATTTCAAGTTCATTATGGGGTTTCGATTTTACAATCGGCCATTACATTCGAACCTCATCACTGTGAAGGTTATTCAATCCCACAAACGGTTGTTGCTTTTGATCCTTACGACCATGATGGTGCTTTGATCATACAACTGGTCGTGACATTTGAATGTCACGGCCATGATATTTGTTAATTATTCATCACGGCCGTAATGTTTAATGTTTACAGCTACTTCTTTCTCTTAGAACCTTCTATTCCAGACACGTGGTAGTATATCAAAGGTCGTCGTTAGCATCCAAAATTTTATAAATACCATCGTTTTTAGCCATTTTAGGAGAGGAAAGTACCCTGGCCTAAAATGTCAATATGTCAAATCCAATTCTCGAGACCTTGTTAATATACTTCCCGATGCACGAACCGATCCCACTCCTGATACACATTTCGATTCCCCCTTTTTTTCGTGAATATTCTCTGTCCCATAAGTCAAGTTCGAAGTTTCACAAATGTATGGAGGACTCCTTGTGTATCATCATCTATCTGGCTCGACACCATAGTTGTATCCTTGGGATCGTTACAACTAGGATTTCCTATTTCATTTTTATTTTCTTGCTCCTATTAGCCATAATACTAGACGTGTAGTTAAAATTTCGTTAAAAAAATGTTAATGATCATGTTTTGTGAGAAATAGTACGTTAAAAGCACTTGAATGATCCTGTTGTTATGTGATTTTTGTATGTTCAAACTTGTTCACACATTGTACACCATGAAAATCATTATGAATGCTTTGAACATAATGGTCTCAACATTTAGTTGCTACAGCAGTGACCTCCCTTTCTTTGTTGTAGCAGTCGCGGCATTTAAAAGTCACAACTGATATATTATGTTCATATTTCGTGACGACCGCGACCTCTAGTTTTTACTACCATGTGTTTTCTGTTAGTTTAGTAGCTTAAATTACGTATTAAATGTTTTTTTTCTTTCTGTTGACCAGCAATTGAAGTGTGATAGATACAAAAACAATTCAGCTTGATCCTTAGGTGTTTTCCTTTCTTCTGATAGCATGTTAGGTAGGATTTTTGATTTTTTTTGTTTGCTTTTGTATGATACTATTTTTAAGCACTCTTTTTGTATTTGTTACTTTTAAATAATTTAAAACAAGAACCAAATATGATTAAATAGAGATCAACACCTAACACCTTTCCCATTTTATACTTTAGCCCATAGGCCATTTTTCAATGGTAGTGCAGATTGTAAACACCATAATTTGACCAAGTAGTATCTTGGGCACCCCGTAAATGTTCTCCAATGATGAAGATATATGGAACTACACTAAAGGATACCTCCGAGCAATTACAGAATCAAGAACTTGACTCAAAATTCAAGAAAATACCCAGTGATTCAAAAACCTCACGATCGTTATCTTTGAACCTCGTGGTCATTTTGGTGCTTCGATCCTTCAACCGGCTAAGAACTTTGTTTCTCATGGCCATCATGATTTTTAGATCTTAGAACTGGCTGTGACATTTAAATGTCACAGCCATCATAGTGCTTTGATCTCACAAATGGCAGTGACCTTTAAATGTCACGACCGCGGCCTTTGGATATCACGACCGTCATGGTTCATACTTTTTTCTCACGTCCGCAAGGTTCGATGTTCACAGTCGCGTCCTTTGCATAGAACCTTCTATTCTGGACAAGTGACAGCTTGCTAGAGGAGGTTTCTTTTGCCATAATGCCTATAAATATGCGTTATTTTTCAACAAAAAGAGGAGATATTCTTAAGAGCCAATACTCTGCCAAATTTGATACTCACCTGATATATTTCCTGACTCTATACCCATTTTTCAAGATCCTATTCATCCTTCGGGTTGAGTTTGAGATACCATCTATGCTTGGAGGATCCTCAATGTACGATCGGCTGGCCGATCCCGTCTCATGATATTTGAGGAGACGTTTGCAGGCTTCCATTCTTTTTAGATAATCGTAGGATGTTGTAACATTTCTAAAATCCCTATGTCATCTCTCTCGGGGATCATTATAACTAGGGTTCCTGCTCATTTTCTTTATTTTTATTTCATTTTTATTCTTTCCTTTATTATTATTATTTCTAGCATGTATGTCTTTTCTTTTTTTAGGCTGTAGAGTATGATAAAAATCAGAAACATATGCAAATATTTGTGATCTTGTGAAAAACAATAAGTTAAATACATTACGTCGAGTATGAAATAACATATTTTTTTTGTATTTTCGTGTTCGTTTACACATTGTACACTACGAAAACATTCTGTTGATCTTGATTATCATGGCCACAAACTCTGGTTGCTACAACCTTGACCTGTATTTGCCTGTTTGTAATGGTTATGACCTCTGGTTGCTGCTGTCGTGATAAAATATTTTTTGCTTGTAACGGCCGCGACTTCTTGTTGCTACTACTGTAACATTTGTATTTTATAACGGCCGTAACATTTGGCTACTACGGCCGTGATCTTTCTATTACTCCAGTGATGTAAATCACGTTCCAAAACTCTTTGTAACCTCTGTTTGACATTAAAATGCAGCATGATAGAAATAGAGATTGTATATCATGTCCCTTTAGGGTTTTGCCTTTTCTATAGGATCCTTGATTGCTTTTCTTTGCATGCTTCATTTTGTTTTTGTTCAAACGATGAATGCAGTATGTTTGAATGTTTAGATACGAAAATACATTGCATGACCCATATAATTTTTCTTTTTCTTTTTTAGATAGGATTTTTGTTTTCTTGTTCGCTTTTGTATGGAATCTCTTTAACCTTCATTCTGTATTTGTTACTTTTGAAAAACTTTCGACAAGAACAAAATACGATAATATAGCAGCCAACTTAACGGTTGGGCGAAATGAGTGTCTAACACCTTTTTCTTTTGTACCTTATTCTCTAAACCCTTTTTCAATGCTAATGTGACTTGTGGCTTAATTTTATTTTTCTTAATTTTTTTCAAAAATCAAGTTGCGACTTCATATTTCTACATGTTTGGATATTTTGCCTATTTTATTTTTAAAAGGAAAATCTTCATCATTTATTTCTTAAAAAAAATGGGTATTCAAACATAGATTTTCTATAAACAAAAAGAAAGGGTGACAATCCAAACCAAAGCGCCACGGCTTTTTCTAGCGACTCCGTTGGGGATCTAATTTTTCAAAAACTAATAAGAGGGCTTAACTCAAAAATTTGTCAGTTCTTTTAAATTTTTCATCAGTATTTATATTTGCATTGTACATTATTGTGTGCTTGATTCTCAACACCTCAACTTCACCAAATCGATAGCTTGATCAGTTTACTGTTTTGGAACTATGTTAGAGAAGCTAGCAAGCATTCTAGCCACACACTCCCTTAGGTGTAGCAAAAAGAGTTATTACGTACCGTTTGACCAATGCCTTGCACTATTACCTGGCATAACTTGACTCTATTTAAAAGATACACTGAGTGCAGACTTACCAATATTTTTTCTGTTACATATAGCTTCTTAGAACATTTCCATTATGATCAATAAATCTTCTTAAGATTATGTGATTTTCTTTTTGTGATTTTATTTGTTTGAACCAATCTTAAAAACTTAAAGAATTATTTAACGAATATAAACAAAATATACTGTCAAATAGGGAATAAACACCATCCTTCTACCACTTCATCTCGAAGTGATTCTATTTTTTTCAAAAGTAGAAGTTGGAAGAGTTGCACAATGCCAAGGTAGTTCTATATCAGAATTTCAATATTATTTAGACATTCCTAAAGATACTAACTGATATGTGTCGTTATAGCACCAAAAAAAATTATTTGAACACTAAGATAAGTCGCTGTTGGGGAACATGGCACCTTATCTTTGACAAGGACGAATCGTCCGTTATAGATTCAGCATGATACGCTCTATCACAGCATATCTTGTCTTGAGTTCATATTGGATCTAATAATATGCATGATAGTTGTACACATCGCGTTTACAATCACAGAAAGAAAAAATGATACTAGATTATTTGCAAAAACTTGTTGATCAAACTCAACGTCCAAAAAGCATAAAACTGTCAAATTAATAGCTGCAAGAAAAATAAAGTACAACATAATTTTAAATACCCAACTAGGGTTTCATATAACCCTAGAGCCAAAAACATAGCCGCTCATGTTACAACTATAGTCCATGAATAAGAAGAATGAGATTCCAATCCTAACGTTCGTCTTTTCGCCGTCTTCGTTGCCCTAGCCACCATCCTTCTTATTCCTCTCGTTCTCTAGAGATTAGTTGCCTCTTTTTATGCCACCTCTTCTATATATAGGACTTTTTATGCCATAGATCTTTCAAAAAATGTACACAGCTTGATTCTTGCATTTCATCAGGATGCCCGTCGGGACCCCAATGTCACTGGTGCCCAACATTCAGGTGCTCGTTTGGATGGAATTCTCCATAATGATATTTTACTCTTTTCTCCCTCTTTTGCCTACTTTTTACCTTCTTGCCTCTTTCGATGCTATTATTAAAACACTTAATAAAACATATTAATTACACACAAATCGAGGAGTGTACTAATATCTAATCTTTTGTAAGTATATTGACCGAAATTTTGACTCAAGAATGGACATTAGGTCCCAATTATTTAGGCTTGGAGGAGTTGTTATTGAGGTTTTGAAGAGAGAAGCTCTATAAGGGCATGGGTTTGTCCTAATTCATTTGAGTTTATTCTAAATGATTCCCATGAGGAGTCCATAGGTGGGGTGGTAAGATGGTACTTTCTAATGTATCTATACTATCTATAGGGCCCATATTCTAAGAGATGTTCTAGATATTATTAACTACCCAACTAAGGACACGCTTAAAACATTATCAAACACATAAAAATAGCGTGAAGTATCATAAGCTCTGGTATTTTAAAATTTTTTGCTCTGATACTATTTCTGTCACGATCTATTTTTGATAATGGCATATGTGACCAGCCAGTGAGTCAAAACACACCAAATGCATCTTTTTTTTAAAAAAAATCTTTTATCATTTTATAAAAGAAAATCATGCAAAATTCATTCAATTTTTAGTAAGAAAAATTTCCTTAGTAAAGATTTATTTTTAAAGAAAAATTTTAATGACTAGGAATAAGAAAAGAAAATTGCTTAATTTTGAACATTTTTCCAGCGGTCTTATCTTATTCAAAAATTCCCAAAGCTTACTAGCATGCATTCAAACACGTATTCATGAAATTACAACATTTATATCACAAAATAAAAGAAACATCTTTTTCTGGTTGCCACATCATTCCTTATAGTTTAGCATATCACCTAGATCCACAAAATAAACATTCATTTGCAAAACTAATATGAGTGCATAGATATCTGAGTTATTATTCATTTTCTATTATTAAAATGTTATCATAGTAAATGATTTTACCAGCAATCAAGAGAGTTACCCAACCCAAGTGGAGATGATTATTTCATAGTTACCAAGCTATGACTCACCATCCTTAAATTGTTTCATCGCTGGTATACTTTATTATTTCCTAGTGATTGGGATCCGTTTAAATTATCATTTACATCTTTTTAATATCCACAATTTCATAACCATTTTTAATAATATCGTCATTAATGCATCACATAAACTGTTATAAAAGCAATAAATTGAAAACTCAATTAACTCAAATCTCACATGACTCACCAACTTAGCTAAACTAATTCAAGCAACTTGTCTCGAAATGTTCAAATCTAGCCAATAACACACAAAGCAATAATGCTTTAGTTATTATGATTGGATATCTTTAAAAGGTATCATTATATTACTTATATATTTTTTTCTTATAATTATGAAATTTGCAATATCATAAAATATCGTAAGATTATTTATTGAATAATTTAAGATATCAAGTGACTTTTATTATATATCTTCTAAAATATAATGTTTATTATTTCAAGCTTATCTAGAAATTTAGATGAATTTTAAATATTGCCATGTTTTATAAAAATATAATACTATCTTCTACAATTAGTATGTGTAAAAATGACTTATTAAATAATTAGAGCAATAGGTGACTATTAAAATAACTTTTATTTTTTAAAATATAAAATAATATTTATTATTTTATTTTTGTCTAAAATTAGTGTGTATATATAAATGTATATATTTTTAAAAGTCATTTTATTTTTATACGGTCCTTGTAATTATGTATTTGTAATCCAATAATAAAATATTGTATTATTTTCAAAAATTATGATTAAGTGAAAAATTATAGAGCAATAGGGGACTTTATTTTTCTAAAATAATGTTTAGTACTTGTCTAAATTAGTGTAAATTCATATATTTGTAACAACAATAATGTAAAATATATTATCATTATATGTTTTGTGTGACTTAATAATGGAAATATAGTAAATTAAAAAGCTATAGAAATATCTTCATATTATATATATATATACATATTACATACTTTCTGGGCACCATTCCGACCCAGATGGACCAAGGGCGTGTCAGGTATACCTAGTTTTACTCACATTTTTGTTACTTCTAGTGTACAAAGCCCCGCCACTACAAGTGGGTCACCTGAGATTTTTTACTGCACATGATCGTGTTAGGGTTGGTATATTAAAAATTATATTTTTAGTATTTAATTTTGTTTTAATAAAATTAATTTTTTATTTTATGAGAATCTTAATGAGCAATGTATGTATATTATTTTCTGAAAATTATGCATGAATGTCCTTTATTCTGTATAGTATTTAATCTGGTGTATAGAGTACGACTTGCACACAAAAGATCAACTTTTATATTCTTATAGAATGTAAGTTTTATATTCATAGTTTAGATAGAAATGAACATACCATCGGTACCACTATAATACAGAGTGTTAGTAAGCATGCCTCAGTTACGAGGAACAGATAATAGCGTCGTCTATTGTTCCAACTCTCTGTGCTAGTATAATTTGTATGTATTGAATGGGACACATTGGGGTAATTAATTTTATACTGACTATATAAATTAATTCACACCCCAATGTTATTATGAACAGTGCTTATACTCTTACTCCTAAAATAATTATTAATTTGCGTATATTTAATATTCCTCTTCCGTTCTACTAGTATTTCATCTCAATTCTTCTAGAACAATGTTATTTTTGGACCTGTAGTCCATAATACAATATTCTTCCAAGAATCGAGCATTTGTACTAATAATGACCTTATGATCTTTAGGATTATAAAACAGATCACCCTTCATTCTCTTGGGATACTCCACAAAGAAACAGACTTCTGTTCTCGATTCTAACTTACTCGTGTTACCTTTTAGCACATGTGCTGGATACTCTCAAATCTAAATGTGTTTTAGACTAGGCTTACACACGGTCCACAATTCTGTGGGAGTAGAAGGTACTAACTTAAAAAGTACCAAGTCCAGAATGTAAGCCACTTACTCTAAAGCGAGTCCCCAAAATGAATTGGGTAATTCTAAATAACTCATCATGGACCTTACTATTTCTGTAAGAGTCATATTCCTTCTTTCTACTACAAGATTCTGTTGTGGAGTTCATGTGCAGTCAACTGGAATATAATCCCTTCTGATGACAAGTAATCCCTAAACTCTCCACAGAGGCATTACAATTTGTATCGACACAAACTGTATAGAAGTGGCACTGGGAAGAAATGTGTCGACCCCATTCTATTCAGTGCCGACACCATAGTTTTTCTTAACTCTCGGTAAATTTGTGTCGACACCAACCTTAACTGGGTTGACCCAAATTGCCAAAATGTGTCGACACCAACTGAAATTGTGTCGAGACCATCGCTTCTTTTCGATACCCCCTTTTTGACACGAAATGTGTCGACACCAAATAAAACTTGTGTCGACACCAATCGTTATACCTATAAAAGAGGCATTGGTCCCCGAAACGTCATTTCACTTCCTTCTCTTCCCATATAAACTGTTCATCTCCCGCTCTCTTCCCTCTCAAACCTTGAGCCGACCCCCCTTCTTCTTCTTCTCTAATCCAAAACCAATTCCATCAAAATGCCACCAAAGACAATGGGCAAAGGATCATAATGGCCCAGTGATGAAGGACCATCAAGCCCTAGGACGTCGAAGAGAAAGAAGACGACCAAGGCGACGACAACCACAACGACGACGGCAACAGAACAAGCACCGGCGGCAACTACCGAGGTGATCCTCTTTCAAAATTCCAAATCTCGTCTGCTCTTTTTCTCCTCCTTCGTTAATCAAAAAATTTATCCCGGTCGGAGTATTGATTTTGACTTCTTTGATTCTATCGAAATAATATTCAAGAATCTCTTTTCAAGCCTCGGATGGGAGAGGCTTTTACAAATTTGTGAACCTCACTATCCTAACCTAGTCAAATCTTTCTATGCACACTTTCAGTTTTTCCGTTTTCAGACCAACACCATCACCACTTGGGTGAATGGTAAAGACATTGTGTTGACCTCCTCTTTACTTAATGAAATCCTAGACCTTCCCACCGGTGACATTTGTATTCACCACAGCCAAAAGTCTATTGAGATTGATGGCTTTTCTTTTAAAGAATCTGTCAAGAATATTTTTAAAAACGAGGACATCGACCCCACTAAGCCTCTAGAGGCTAACTCCTTGAAACTAGAGATGCATCTTCTGCATCATATGGTCAACCATATTTTTCTTCCCCAGTTATAAAAATTTGGTGATGTCTCATATATGCACATATTCATTATGTGGTGCATTCTCGAGCATCAAAATCTCAATCTATAATTTTTGTTCATTTTTCATATGCTTCATTCTCACAGTAAAAAAAATTCGTCTTTGCCACACGGGATGTATCTTACTAGAGTCTTTCGTCATTTTGACGTAAAATTATCTGAGAAAAAAGTCCTTGCCTTATCAAAACACGACTTGTACGGTAGCACAACTCTAAAACATATGCAAATTATAAATGTTGACGGAGTATGGATTACTACTCGTCGTGGCACCTCTGTCCCTACCAAGACTCCTTTCCGTACCTCTCAGGATATTCCCTCTTTCCTAATTGACCTAGATTCTCCACCAGTTTCACATGTTGACACTCTAGGACCATCTCATTTTGCTCATCCTCCTCCTCATCCTCCTATTTTTGACTCTGCTCCATATGTTCCTCTTGCATCCACATCACCATCCATTCCTGTCCAAATCGACAACACTGCAGTTCTCTTTGCAATCAATACCCTGTCTGAAAAAGTCACTCTTTTTCAAGCCAAAGTCGATTTGGACTTCTTTAATTTACATCATACTATCTCCTCTCTTTCTGAAAAAGTCAAGGCTATTGAAAAATCAAATCGTTCATTGAGAAAGGAAATTGAACGCGCAACGGATGCCAGATGATCTTTGTGTCGAACAATGGATGACGGTATTGTCTCCATTGTTAATGCAAATAACGCTATCATTCAGCAAGTTCGCAAAAAATATGACGAAGGGGTCGTCATAGCTGTTTAAGCCAATTTACAGAAAGTGGAAGAGCATCGAAAATGGACCAAAGAGGCATGGGCCAACCAGTTCAAGCCTAAGGAGACAAAGAAAGAAAAGGCTACACGTCTCAAGCGAGAAGCAGACCTTGCAATGGTAGCTCGATGGGAAGCTCTGGCAGCAGGTGAAGTCATGGATGAACGAGCACGTGCGGCAAAGGAACGAGCATCAGCTAGTAAAAAAAATGCTAAGGAAAAGAAGAAATTCAAGCACTTCATGGACCATCCTTAAAATTTTTTTTTGATAATTACAAAATGGGAGAAGAAAATGGGAGAAAATAGAAGAGTTGAGAAGTGAATGGGAGAGAAGAGATACGATGAAATTTGTTGCAAATATTTTTTTTTAATGAAAGGTGAAGATGTAATGTTTTTTGGCTAAATATTGTGAATGCCTGAACAATTTTCATATTGAATGAATGTTGAATGAATTGTTCCTATGTCCAAATATATATATATATATCTATTCATTACATCTAAATTTATTTGCCTACGTTAGTGTGCTGAATGAAATTGGATATATGAATTTTCATACACATTCACTAATTTGCACAAACTAGAATAAATTCTGAATGTTTCATGATCTCTTGTGCAAATTATGTCAAAAAATTGCATGTTTTCACTCTATGTATGCCTAACTGATATAATTACTTTTAATGTTTAAGACATATTGATAAGAGGAGAACTCTTATTAAAAAATATTTTTAAAGATTTTTTAAAAAATGGTAATATGGTTGTAATCATCAAAAAATAGGAGATTGTTAGCCTAAGGGCTTTTTAATTTGATTTTGATATTTTTCATAATTTATTTCTAAGAATAAATATTTTTAATAGATAATATTTTATATTTCTAAAATGAAAGTGTTAATACATTTTGAACAATCAAAGTTGAC